>NJDD01002722.1:78419-105309 GCA_002245505.1 Calephelis nemesis
CTTTAGCTTTTCATAATAGTTTCAACTATTTAAATTATGCGCTTCGGCTATATTCGTCAAGCTTCGGAAATCCGCATTTATTTTTAAGATTTAAGATACAGAATTGTTATTACATAATTAATCATTTCGCTTGAATTTAGATTAGGTCAGCCAATTTAAAAATAAAAGTATAAATAGTAAAAAGCGTAAAGTAGTACCTATACCTATAATAATTAAATATTACTTT
Source organism: Calephelis nemesis (assembly GCA_002245505.1). Taxonomy (NCBI): domain Eukaryota; kingdom Metazoa; phylum Arthropoda; class Insecta; order Lepidoptera; family Riodinidae; genus Calephelis; species Calephelis nemesis. Next base: position 78,646 of record NJDD01002722.1, read on the forward strand.
ATGTACTGTGAAGTACAAAAAAGTAAAAAATTACGCCTTGACTGTAGTTTAAATATTGTAATACGTAGTAAGAAAGTAGAGTCAACTGTAGAGTTCCGTAAGCATGTCGTCATTGTCCATGGAACATGAGTAGCTCCGTCTTTGAGATTCGTATACTTATTAACATCAGTCCAGAACAATATATAAAAATAGTAAATCAATGCCTATTGACTATTCATATTCTCCACCGTCAACCTTTGGTCGTTCAATAATAGCTTACTGTAGTGTTACTCTTGAATCTCGATTAATGCAACATTGGAAATTGGAATCGAATCTGTCACTTTAAGTACTTTTCAACACAATACTAGCGAAATAGTAAAGTTTAATTAAGAATAAACAATAAATAATTTTATTGGATTCATTGAATTTTGTTGTAACTAAATGTTAATCAACCGCTATTACTGTGTTCAAGAGTACCTAAAACGACATACTTATATCCGACTCAATTTGCATGAAATCGATATTCAGAAGTAACCCTACTGATCAAAATATAAATGTAGGTAGATGTAGGGAAAATACAATAGTAAGTGATGATGTTGTTGCTAATATTAACTGGATTTAAATGTTTTCAATTCCGTATTATAAATAAAAAATCTGAATGTTTATTATACTCAACGTAAGTATTATACGTTGTGCATAACCCCGTAGGGTTATTAACAACGATTTTAAGATATAGAAATACTTAAATAGATACCAAATTAAATTTAATACCCAAAAATGCCGACATCTAAATGTTTACTATACAAATGTGTGGCTCCGTGTGAGTACGATGCTCGGGGTTGGTTGGGGGATTATACAAAACCCTCAAGTAACGAGGCGATTATTGTATTATGTTGTATGTATGTATCATTTTAGGTACAACCTTCTTGTCTTTTTATTAGATATAAAGTTAGATTTTTGTAATATATGTTTAATAACTAATATCAATAACTATTGTGACACATGCACTATTTTTTAATTTTTTAAAACGATTTAAAAAAATCTGATAATCCCAAGACGAAAGCTTCGCCTAATTTGAGAACATCTGATAAATCAATAAAATATTTATTATTCAAATAATCAAACAATGTTACATATTATATTTTTAATTATGCATAATATACTGAATTATACCTATTTCAAATAGAATTGAAATGTTGAATCGGTAAATAAATAAAATAGTACTTGGTAAAAAAATCAACCTGTAATATGTATTTCCACAATTCTTGAACAAGGGATTATGAACACAATTAGTTACTTTTAGTTTGTTACTGATATAGTAGTAGTTTGCTATTAATTACTAAACTAATTAGGCTTTTTTGTTTTTTTGTGATAAGACAGTGAACAAGCTCACAGCTCTCATAATGGTAAGAAATATCGTGGCCTATGAACACCATAGATATTATAGGTGCGTCACTGTCCTGTGGCCGGTATGTTAGGTTTATAGTGCAAGTCTACCGGCTACCCTACCTTCCGGACCAGAACACGACAATGTCGTTATGGCGGCAGGAATAGGTAAGACGGTTGATCCCTACCCGGGCAACTGCTGCACAGCACTTTACCACCAGTTTTCTTGAAGGCAGCGACCCATTAAACCTATGCTCGCTTACGAGCTGCTTGGTGTGAAAGGCAGATGATCTCTCCTATCCTGGATCAACACGGGGAAAAGTGAAAATTTCTTGATTCTGTTAAAGTGAATCTACAAAACAGTCGGTAATTGACGACATAAGACGTAACTTTATCTGTAAATGGTTTCCGCGGGATACATTAAACTATAACACACAGACAACACCGCAGATAATATCATAATAAGTTACTAAGTAATAAAGTATTTTTGGGCACGTATTCCTGAAGAGGAAGACAGCTGTACAACCAGGACACCCACTAGACGAAGATAATGTGATAGGTGGCAAACCTATGGCCAACCGGGCACATGTCCTATCCTGGGCAAGCTTGTTTTTATGAGAAAATTGATAAAACACATTTTCTTTTTGTAGCCCAACCCGGGGATAGAACCGGGACCTCGTGAAGTCAACAACCAGACTGCTAGACCACAGAGGCGATTAGCGCGGAATTTTAGTTTTTACTAGTGACAAAAAACAAAATTAATATTTACAAATTATAGAGTAATGAACGTAAAAAGGCATAACGTGGATAAAAAGCTCTCGAGGTAAAAGACGTTACTATGAACTAGTAAAAGCATTTCTCTAGCCGACTGTACCATAAAAATAAAGCTTCCGTAATTGTTTGAAAGTACCGAAGTAAATTGCATTTCGCTACTGCGGCATTCTAAGCCTAGAATCCCCTCATTTCTGCTGCACGACAGAATACTAGAGCATGTAGCTTCAAGTGATTTTAAACACACTATTACTTGAATTATGATATCTATTTTATTGTGACAAAATAAAAAAACAAGCGTATTGTTGGTTGATGGTTAAAGACAACCGCGGCTTTTTTATACCAAAGATGTTATAGGCGCGTCACTGTTAATGTCGGTGTGTGAGGCCTCCAGACCAAAAAATCCAGTAGGAAATACTGTCATCATGGCAGCCGGATAGCTAAGGTGGTATCAAATCACCACCCGACCACCCTAGTCCAGAGGTTCCCAAACTTATTTCAAATACACCCACTGAAAATCAGTTGTTTTGTAGCGCCCACCACCTGTTTTTTTCTTGTCAATAACCTCAATAACATATTTGTTTCGGCTTATATATTTTTTTCAAGATTTATACCGCCCCCCTCTAGGCTTCCAGCGCCCACAAGGGGGCGTTATCACCCACTTTGGGAAAGACTAGAGCCTAGTCGCTTATGCCTTTTAGAAATGATTTTCGATTACTTCCGTAAACTTAGCACCATTTCCATTGCTACTGGATGCTAACCATTTCGATGTTATAAGTGAAAAAATACCGATTTAGTTACTTATATCGAAATTATCACTTTCTTACTTTTTGGAAAACAAATATTTTAGTGATGTCAGATGTAATGAACTGGATAGAACTCTCTTTTTTTTGGTCCATCTTTGTATCCAAATTGTCACTTTTGCTTCGTATTAATACATGGCGCTAAAGTGAATGCAAAACTAGTAACCTCTATTCATACCATATTAGTAGAGCCAACTAGGTGCTATTTAGTAAAGATAATATAATTTAACTGCCACGTTGGTCAAAAGATTAACTGACACGCCTAACTCCACCGAATCGGGTTCGATTCCTGACGGGGTAGAAATTTGTTTATTACATTTGTTCTGCTATCTATTTCAGTATTTCTTTGCATTAGAACCGTTAATTAATACTCGTAATACAAGTACATAATTTTCTTATATTGAGTTAGATTCAATTTGTGTAACTTGTTCAGAGTTGAAATAAAACGTTTTCTTTTTTTGTGCGAACAGTGAAGTTCTAAGTATCAAATAGAGTTCACATGATAAAAACTCATTCATAATATTGCATTATGGAAAGTTAACCAAATTATTTTTCCCGAACCAATCAGAGGTGGATTTTCCCTAGAGACCAACTGGCCCACGCTTAGATTAGCCACACATGAGGTGCAGTTGATAGGGACGATGAATTTATGACAACAAAAGACTTACTGTGTCCAGAACACAGCGGATTATTTGATTGTGTAAACCCCACTTAAAATTTCTTTTAAGTGGGGTTTGAGATGGAGATTAAATATTAATAGATAGCCAATCCATCACTGAATCTATTTTCTTATCAGACATTCGTGATTTGTTATTGGCTAGTTGTTTGCCTACGACTTTATTAGAGTAAAATATTTGCGATTTTCATACTAACTTTCATATTATGTTAAAATGGTCCTTTTGGTGTAGGTTTTTGAAAAAAAAATCTTTGTCTGAACTGGGATCTTTAACTACAATTATTTGAAATTTCATTAAAGTCGGTTCAGCGCCTTAACTGTGATAGAGCAACATACAGGTAGGATTTCGCATTTATTAGTATATGAATTCCCATTCTTTATGAAAAAGATGCAACTTTACTATCTAACACACACTATTTGAACTATTGCACTACCCGTGTACCTAGTATTTTGCTAAGGTGAAATTTTTAATTCCTTTCTCATGTACCTATTTATAATTTAGTTACAACTTATGCTAGTAGGTACTACTTTCTGTGTAATACGAGAAATAATTTAATACTTATATATTGACCGCCTCGTTGGTCGAGTGGCTAGCCTAGTCGCCTAACTACGCTAAAGCTCGGTGAAGTTGCATAAAATCGCGAGATTAGCAACAAATTAGTCATTCAAAAAAAAAAAACGCCTAACTACATCGACCAACCGCGAGGCTCGAGTTCGATTCCCGACGGGGGCAGGCATTTATGTGATGAACATTTAGATGTCTACATTTCCGGGTCTGGGTGTTTATTAAATTTGTTCTGGTATCTATTTAAGTATTTCTATGTATTAGTATCGTTGACTAACACCCATAACACAAGCATATAATTTTGGGGTTATATTCAATTTGTGCGACTTGTCCAGGGATATTTATTATTTATTAATGGCTAAAACTTCTCATTCTTGTATAATAGATACCTATACATCAAAAGACATTTTTATAAAGAATCACGAGTTTTCTATTAACATTGCACTTAATTGAATTAATTAGCAGAGTACTGGTCGGCGGGCGCGCCACTCACTGTCTTTACAACATAATTTGCACTTCGTGCGGTAAGATCAAAGCAGCAGCCGCTCGATGTCGGTGCCTTTGATCACCGCGGGCCTTTGATGGCCGCCGCCTCCGCAGGGCACGCCCCGAAATAGTCAATTTTAACGCTACTTTTTTTTTAGTTGATAATTGATATACATGTTATTATCTGTAGTAATAATATACATATGTATATTCGGTATTTAATATTATCTCATGTGCCATATAATAAAAAAGATTAAGTACCTACTTAAATTAAAATCAATGTAGGTAGTAATAATAAGAAGTAGCAAGATAAATGTAAACGTCTGAACCATCAACGTACAACTTTAAAACCTGAACTTACTTAAACTAAGAATTTCTTATTAACTTAGCTATAAATATGTAATTATAAGTATAAGTTTAAGGTTCCTACTTTAACTCAGACGAGAACACAAGGAACATATTTGTAACATATATAGGCAAATAAACATATAGGTATATTGTCTGTTAAAAAATCTAGTTTTTAAACAACTACTGCGATGAAGTTTTAATGGCGCGTTGCCAACTTGAATCTCAGGTTCCCTTACACAGTATCTTCACCGCCAACAGTAACTACAGTTTATTCTATGCAACTTTGAATACCGAGCACAGACGTTACATGACAGCATGCCGACAGACAGATACCTGTTTCTAACACTAAAAATAACATCAAAAAATAAATAGCAAAACCTAATTAACTCCAAATAATTTTATGTATTTATGTCAGATAAGACTCCGGGAAACACGAGATCAAAGCGCACAAAATAATTTGTAACAAAAAAAAAAACAAGAATTCATTTGAAACATTTAAAAACTGTAAAAACGAATTGTATAAATCGAAAGTCCGCGAGTGGAGTAAAGCGATCTTGGCAGCTGTTGCGATCGGTAGCCGACAAAGAGATAAAATATAGAGGTAATTAATTTGATGGTGCGTTGCACGCCGACCGGCCGCCTGATGCTATCGCCGCCAGCCTCAGCGCCGAGCCACAACCTACATGTATATTGTACGACCATCGCCAGGTATGGGTAGAATTTTATGTCATTTTTACCCGACTTAAGACGAAAATGACTATTATAGACCAGGCGAATTTCGTATCGCTTTCGTACAGCTCCTAACATTAAATACTAGCTGTTCCGGTGAACTTCGTTCCACCCGTTCAGTTTGTATGGTAAAAAATAAAAATGTAATTTTTCCTAGTTTTCTCGCTGTTGAACTGGATAAAATGTCCTTTTCAAGCTTCTAAGCTACCTCCCCGTTAATTTTTAGCCAAATCAATTGACCCATCCGTTCTGGCGTGGTGCGATGACCAAGGAAAATGGGGATTCAATTATTACATATTATAACCTACATGTGTATTGTATTGTATTGTACGAGTATCGCCAGGTATGGGTAGAATTTTATGTCATTTTTATTCGACTCAAGTCGAAAATGTCTATTATACTAGCCTACAATAACAGCTACTAACAGTTTGTAAGGATTAAAGGATTGTTTTCCCAATTTTAGGTACAAGTTTTCCAATTCTTCTTTCAAAGAAAATTTTTCTGACAATAACTAACACAAAAAAGCAAAACTAGTCCATCCGTTCAGGCGTGATGCGACTACCAAGGAAAATGTGGATTTAATTATTATACATATACACATATATACAGTATGAGTATCGCCAGGTATGGTATGGGTAGAATTTTATGTAACTTTTACCCGATTCAGGTCGAAAATGTCTTTTATGGCTGACGAGGCGAATATTTCACCTGACATTAACAACAAGTGTTTTACCGCAGTTCTTACAATTACTTAACCAAATTAAACCGAAAAGAGCAAGCTCTCAAAAACCTTTCTTGTAGAGTCAGATTTCCAAACTCAACTAGTCAAGATTCTAGCGCCAGCGGAAGCTGATTAAAACTCTATTTCATAATTGACTTTGGTAAAATATATTCTATGCATATACATACTTACATTATATAAAAGCCATCAGTGTGTGTATAATTTCGTGTATTATTTACCCGTCTTAAATCGAAAAGAGATATACAAAACCCTTTCTTGTAGAGCCAGATTGGTGAACTAGTATTAGCTTTAGTAAAGTCGAATCTGTGGTTTAGCGGTTCAGTTGTTGGACTTGACTGCATGACGTCCCGGTTCGGGCTTTCCAATTGGGTTTTACAATTTTCTAATAAAAAAAATGTTGCTCGGGATTGGAAATATGCCCGTTTGGCGATAGGCTTGCCACTTATCACATTGTGGGACTTAGTGTCTTCGGCTAGTCGTGGGTGCCCTGGTTGTGCCTCTGCCTACCCCTTCGGGGATATGTGCGTGAGGATGCTGCTGCTGAGCCGATTTTAAAATTTCTCTTTTTGTTTTAAGAGCGCACATTCGAGGTTGCCACAACGTCTTGACCTGATGATGAATACCAGTGAAATCGAGGAAAATACTACACTATATCTAGGGTACCCCGTGTTGGTCCGGGTGCGCTGATAAGAATAGACCATCCGTTCTATTTGTCAGCTCGTGAAGGGGGAGTACAGATAAATACCTATAATAGGTCATTACTAACAAAGACTAACTACTGGTAGAGTGAGATAAAGACTACTAACTACTGGTAGAGTGCTGTGCACTTGCTATCGACGGCGCTTGGTGGAATTCCATTGTATTCACACTTTTTTTGTAGTTAACACTTGTACTTATTTACAATATACTTTATTTAACACTTTTTGTTACTTTCTAGCCAACCGAATCTCTAGTTTCGAAGCCTTGATGATGTTGCAAAAGGTGAAACCGGATAAAACCGATGTAAAGTATATTGTGGATAAGTACAAGTGTTAACTACAAAAAAACGTGTGTATACATCGCCTTACTTATTCCTGCAGTCATAATGACTGTCATGCTCTGATCTTGAAGGTAGGGTAACCGGTAGACTTGAACAATAGACCTTCCATCCCGGCTTAAGGACAGCGAGGCACCTATAACACCTACGGTGCCTGTAGATCACGGTTATCTTTTACCATCAGGATAGCCTTGTGCTTCTTCGTTGACCTCTCATATAAAAAAAATACGACTAGCCAAAGATACTATTTAGTCCCAAAATGTGGCAAGTAACTAACCTATCGCCAACCAGGAACTAATAAATCTCACTCAACTTGAAAAACACGTCTCGAGTTGCCCGACTCGGGAATTGAACCTGAGACCTCGTATAGTCAACGCAAACCAACCACAGGAACACAAACGCGATGTAATTTTACATTTTTTATGCAAAACTACCAGAATAACATTTTGGAAGTGCCCATAAAACTTTTTTCACCAGCGACCATTAGCACAGAATTCAAAGTATCCTAAAATTGATTTAATTAAAAGATATTTTAAAAGATCAAACAAATAAAACCCTTTTAATAATTTACATGGCTCGTCGAAAAGACAATGCGGCGTAGGCGTTCAACTAAAGTGTCGGGGAGATCAAAGCGACTGAGATAATATCATCGCCGGCGCAAGCTGAAGGCACACTCCCATATTTTTGGATACACTTTACCAGTTTCACGTCCTATCTAAACGTCCGATAACGTTAATAGGAAGATGCAAAAAATGTGTATAATATATTCAATTAGTGGTATATCTACTCCTATTATAAATCTAAAAAGTTTTAGTTATTTGGGCGCGCTTATCTGTAAAACTACAAGACGTAAGAAAGACCACGTTGGGCAAAGGGTAAGCATAACTCTACCGTCCAAACGCAAGGCGCAGTTACGATTCCCGACGGAGACAGGTATTTGTGTAATGTACCTTGATGTCTGTATTTCCGGGTTTGGCTATTTTCTTCACTTATTTCTGTGTATTAGTATCGTTGACTTGTGATTGTAAGTTACATTTAAATTGATTATTTTGAGGCTAGATCAATTTGCCTAATTTGCCTAGATATACGTATTATCAGAGATTAGACATTGTCTTTGGTATTATTTACAAAAAGTTATATTTTAAAAAATATCATAAAATACAGTCCCCAGAAATTTTTGAAATACCTATTCAGCCTGCCGAGCACAGAATATAATATAATCCAGAGCAAGGATGTTTTTGTTATAAAATTCAAAAAAAACTTTAATTGTATTTCCCAGGTCGAACCGGTATTCTCGTGCAGTCAAGTTCAACACCGACCGCTAGACTACATTCGACTCAACGTAACCCAGTTTTATGCTATAAAATACATCTATTTCCACCAGCTAAAAAGATCAAAGTGATATAATAATATGCACTCCCCATCAGTCATCAGTCATGCGGATCGGAGATCACAAATGCATTAGATCCAGTTGTAGTTGTCACTATAATGTTGCCTTTTACGAGAGCCGACAAAGGACCGCGGTAGCACAAAGCTATTGATATCATTTAAATCCCTTTGATCCGTGCCGACGCATTCAACCATATAAAAAAAGTCCGTAGCTCATAGTACCGGTTTTAAATGTTAACATCAAACAATACCTAAACTTTAAAACGAACATTTCGTTTTAAATGGACTTAAAAATATATTTATTCGTCTGTCTTAATATTTTTGTATGTCTAATGAATATTATTTTAATATTAGGTGATACCTACTAAGAGTTATTATTTCAAAACTAGGCAATTATATGTCAAAGATCGCAAAAATAATGTAGAAGGAAAACATTAGCAATTAATGTGTTCGCTAATCAATCAATTGGCAACATAGGTAGTAGGTATCTATATTACTATGCATTCTTAGAGTTAAAGTTAAATAATAAAAAAATACTCCGAAGGTAGGTAACCGGCTTTTTTGACGTTTGTAACGATCATGATGACGATAATACAAGCACTTACCAAATTATATATTTGCTAAATGTTACATTAGAAACACTGGCAAAAAATAGTAACTAATAAGGTTTAAAGTTTAATAAAACGATATTTAATTGTTCAGTTGGTAAGGAAAATATTATTATTTTTCTATTTTTCTGCAATTTTCCTAGATTTTTTCTTCATAAAAAACATCTCTTGACAATAACGAATACAAAAAATAATAATTAGCAAAACTGGTCCATCTGTTCAGGCGTATCGCGATGACCACGAGAAATGAAGAGTAGTTATTATAGGTACAGTATGTTATGGAAATAATCATGTAATAGGTATAGAACATTAAATAATAATAAATTCTTACCTTCGAGGTAGGTAATCGGCTTGTTTGATATTTTTGAAGGTGTAATAAAAGTAACAAACTATAAAATTGCCAAATGTACCTCCAAATTACCTAATTTAATGCTAATGTGTCTCAAGGCTGATTTAAATGAAAATTTTATCAAACACACATAAAAAGCTGGATTCACATGGATAAATACCCACTTTATGGGGAATTATAATGATTATGGGTCGTAAACGAGTTTAAATGTTATTTTAGTCACTGAATATAAAAAATGTCGTTTTCGTTCTTTTATTTCAAATATTTTAAGGGTTCTCATAGTATCAGAAGAATGAGAAAGATACGTATTTTTTATGGGCAGAAATACAGATATCATAAAATATATTTCTATGTGTTTTTTCCCCGTGTTTGTTGGGCTCATTTGCAGAATACACCATCTGCTTTCCTGCTAGGCAGCTCGTAAAAGGCGAGCATAGGCTTACTGTCACTAAAACCATGATATCTGTCTAAACTCTAGATGGTAGAGTTTCAAAGCGACTCGCTCGGATTGGTACCACCGCCTTACCTATTCGTACCCCCATAACGTCAGTGCTCGCCGTTGACGTGTTCCGGTCCGGAAGGTAAGGTAGCCGACTACTACCTTACCTTCCGGGTAAACTTACTTTTGCTCAAGGCCTAACATCCCAGCATCAGGTTGGCAATGCACTATTACCACCTTTGGTGTCTCTAGGCAGCGTAAATTACTTATCATCAGGAAATCCGTCTGCTTGTTTGCCTTCCAATATCATAAAAAAATATATAATGAAATTAAAAAAAACGATAAGTAAATAGTAATTGGAATTAAGTGAATGACTGTAAATAATTCTAACAGCTTACAAGGAAGTGATAATGGCATTATTAGACCATGAAAAAAAATACTAATTACTTAAAGTGAAGGACCTGCAAACAATTTGCTATTATAGTTAATGTATCTGAGCTTTTGCATTTTATGTTAAAAGAAACTCGGTAACATCTAAGATAGGTGGGTACCACCAGAGATATTGTCTTTGATACCTACTAAGTACTTTGAGACTATGCGTGAAAATAGGAAGATAAATAATTTTAATTCTAGTCAAAACGCGAATGCAGTTCTATTTTAAACATTCCACTTCGTAAAAGTCCAAAAAATAGGGGATTCTCTATTTTACTTACTATGTTTAATTTTTTGTATGTTTGTTATGCGAGTACTAGGCCAACAACATACTGATTTTGATGAGTTTTATTTGAAAAGGTAGATCATGATTCCAAGGTGGTCCTAAATTAGTTTTATCATGATCCGACATTACATAAGACTGTTAGGTATATTGATAAAATGTAAGTTGAGCAATCTTGGATTCATTAGCTAGGTATGTTTCGACTTTTCGACTCGCCCGGTTAGTACCACCGCCTTACCTATTAATGCCACCATAATGTCAGTGCTTGCCATTAAGAGTAAGGTAGCCGGTAAGCATGCTTTTGTTCGAGGCCTAACATCGCGGCTTCAGGTTGGCAACGCACCATTACCATCAGGAAATCCGTCTGCTTTGTTTGCCTTCCAATATAATAAAAATAAAATAAAAAATACTTTAGGCTGGATTTAAAATATCTAAACACGTTGCAAGGTCCGATAACATTTTACAAATTCCAAATATTTCGGCTTATGAGTCATACAAAGTATACTTAAATGTTGAAGAAACAGTGACTAGCCGCTTGAGTGACTGGCGAGTGGCGACAGACAAATGATAAAAGGCGGCGCCTATAGTGATGCGAAAGTATTCCATTGAATCTTGTCTAGACTATTTACTTCCGAGACTAATCCCATTTTAATAAAATGATAAATATTTTTTAGTGCTAATAATAATGGTAGACGAATTCCTTTATGAAAAATGATAGACTTCGTCTATACCTATATACCAAAAGTGTTAAGGGTGCGTTTGAATTAAACTATGAACCGGACGCTAGAATACCTCTTGCGTAACGAACAATTTCAATGATCTAGGTATCTATAGAGTAGTAATAGTATTTTCACGCTCATATCTCCGAAGAGATAGGCAGAGGCACAACTAGGGCACCCACGTCTAGCCGAAGACACTAATGCCCGATTTCACCAAGAGCCCCTATACTTTAGGGGACCTTTTAACGTTACTTATGGGACTGTTTCCATATAAAACAGTCCCCCAAAACACGTTAAAAGGTCCCCTAAATATAGGGGCTCTTGGTGAAATCGGGCATAAGTCCCACAATGTGATAGGTGGCAAGCCTATCGCCAACCGGACACATACCCAACATTTTTTAATTAGAAAATTGGAAAACCCAACTTTTCTTATTGTTGCCCGACCCGGGATTCGAAACAGGGACCTCTTGCAGTTAAATCCAACACCTGAACCACTAGACCACAGATATAGATAGAAGCTTTTTTTCATGTGAGATGTTAGCGAACAAGCACACGGGTCTCTTGTTGGTAAAAACGACTGTGGTTTATACGCACCATAAATGTTACAGGAGATGGTTTTCAGCTAAAGTTTAAATTTGGTTTTGGGTAAGTTTAAGTTTGGTTTTAACTTTTAAGTACATGCAGGTATTGGTCGGAGGTATTTGTTTTTTTTTTTTAATTTTAGGATTATATTAGAAAATGTAAAGTATATATTGTCTTTCTGTTGCCCGACCAGGGGATCGAACAAGGGACTCATCAAGTCAAGTTCAACATTGGACAATTAGACAACGGAAATGACAACAGTAAATTAATAGTATTAAAATATTATATACTAGCGGCCCGCCCCTGCTTCGCACGTATATAAAATATACATATAAACCTTCCTCTTCAATCATTTTATCTATTAAAAAAACCACATCAAAATCTGTTGCCAGTTCTAAAGATTTAAGCATACAAAGGGACATAGTGACAGAGGAAGCTGCTTTGTGTTATACTAGGTGTGTAGTGATAAATATTGATTTTTTAAAATATTATATAAATATTTAACAAATTATGTAATGACTTAATATTCATAATATTTCATACATAGCATAGGAATTACGTAGTATAATATCTTAATTATGCAAGTTACTAGAAACATACACTCTGTCTGTATTAATTAGTTGCTATCTATTAAATATTCATATACGTATAAAATAAAAAATAAAAGAGCCGGTTGGCTTTAATTTAAATATGTAAATATATCTTTTAAATAACCGGCGGCATTTCAACAAAGAACTTTTTGTAAAGTTATAAAAATCTCTAGGCTTTAATAATAAACTATCTTTAACCCGAGGCTTTAATATTTAAAAGGCTGCACAGAGTATACTGAAAGTAAGAATTTTAAAATTATACACTTAGGGCCACTTGCACGATCCTGGTTTAAGTATTTAACACTGAGTTAGCCCCTATCTAGGGTTAAATCACCTTATATTTGAAAGTTTAACTCAATATTAACCGTAACCCGAGAATGTGCAAGTGGCCCTTAGGTGTAATAATAATTTAAAATAAAAATATAAAATTTTGATTAGGTATTACACGTACATACGGTTATTTAGGCCTTTCTATTAAATAGTTTATACGTGACCTTCGTCTAATGCTGACAAGGCTCTACCAATTAAGCTACTGCGTATTAAACTGTCAGGTCTCTGGGGTCTAGCGGTCTAGTGTCGGATTTGACTTCACGAGCTCTTGAATTCGTATCCGGGTCAGATAACAGACTAATAAAAAACTAAACTACTTATATGATAACTAATAAAAAAAACGTTTCCCGGGTTTGGATGTACCTGATTGGCGATAGGCTTGCCACCTACTACACTGTGAGATTTAATAATTTCTTCAGCTCGTCGTAGGTGCCCTGATTTTCCCTCTGTCTTCTTTCTACGACCTTACCCATTCCTGTCGCCTAATTACAGTATTTGGCATTGTCGTATTCCTATCCGGGAAGAGTGAACGGTGGACTTGCACAACCACACCTTAGCCACAGGACAGCCACAAACCTATGGTGTTTATCAGCACCACGGAGACGTTAATTAACATTTAATCTATCATTAATTCCCAATTTTGTGTCATCATCATCATCATCATTTCAGCCATAGGACGTCCACTGCTGAACATAGGCCTCCCCCATTGACTTCCACTTCGACCGGATGGAAGCGGCCTGCATCCAACGAGACCCCGCGACCCTCATAAGGTCGTCTGTCCATCTCGTGTGTCCATCTCCATCATCAATTTTGTGTAGAAAATACTTAATAACTGAGTAAAAGATAATTGACATTGTAGGTCAAAGTTATCTCTTACAATCAGGGAAGATTTTTTCTTGTTCGGTGTCTAATGCCATAAAAAACCTCCTTTAGGTTTTTAATTATTTGTTTTATGATATTGGAAGGCAAACAAGCAGACGGATTTCCTGATGGTAAAAAATTCACGCCGCCTAGATACACCAAAAGTGGTAATGGTGCGTTGCCAACCTAAAGGCCGGGATGTTAGACCTCTAGCAAAAGTAAGTACCGGCTACCTTACCCTCTGAACTGGAACATGTCATGACGTTATCGCGGTAGGAATAGGTAAGGCGGTGGTACCAATCCGGGTGACTCGCTGCGAAACTCTACCACCTAGTCAGATGTTAATTAAAAAAAAACAACACTTTTGGCGCACTTTCAAATGAAATACAAATTACGCATATACATATATTACTTTTATCTACACAAACGACTCTACAGGCAAAAGCTAGTTCAAACAAACAAGTAACACACCATATTTCATGTTGCAGTTATAATTAAAGCCTCTTTCGTAATATAATAATCACACTTCAGCGCTATTACGATGGAATTACGTTTTGACTGTCCGATATTGGAAAAACTCGTTCTGTAGAAAAAAGCGTTTACGTCTCGAGGCGAGAGGGGCATGGAGGTAATCGTATGTTATTACTGCTTTGTAGTACCGACGACGATACCGCTTCCCGCAGATTAAAAGATAATTACAACGAAGCTTTAAGCCTTAAAGCGATTCAAGAGAAGCTGTGTGAAACGTGTGTAATTTTGTAGCTATAACACCGCTGCTTTTTTGTTGTTGGTTGAGGAATTAACTCATACAACTTTGTCCATTGTTTTTGATTCCTAACTAAGTCATTTGTATTGCTTGGTGTTTATTAAGATGATTTCGGTATTTGTATATTTATTTAAGTAAGTATCTTCACGCCCATAGAAGAGGTAGGCAGAGGCACAACCAGGGCACCCACGACCAGCCGAAGACACTAAGCCCCACAATGTGATAGGTGGCAAGCCTATCGCCTACTGGGCACATATCCAATTCCAAGCAACATTTTTTTTATAAAAAAATTGGAAAAACCAAATTTTCTTTTTGTTGCCCGACCCGGGACTACAGCACATTAGACCACAGGGGCGATAATTTATTCTAGGTATATTTAATTTTGTGTATTATTAGATTAAACTGACATAAGTGTTATAATTGCTTGGAGATAATATAAATCATGTTATGTATGTTTTAGTACACTCTATAGTTTTAAATAAGAACAGAAAAATTGTAAAAGACGGACTTCGATTTCAATCAAATCTACGACTTCTTTTAGGGTCGCCTAGCTGTATCTAGAATTTCTTTATCAGATCCAGACTTGTCGCAATGGAACCATCTCTTATATACGTTCTTTAAATATATAAAAAAAAAATTAAAATCGGTTCAGAAATGACGGAGAAATAGATTAACACATAAAACAATAGGAGCCGAATATATAAGGTCTTTTTTGAAGTAGGCTAAAAAGTAAAAAACAGCGTACTATTACAGATATGAATTAGGTGGAAAAAGAGTACCTATACGCTTGCGTGCTGCAAGTCGGCTGGGTAGGGATCCATCGCCTTACCTATTCCTGCCGCCAAAATGGCAAGGGAGACTAGCACAATTGGCCAAACTCTTCGGATATAAAACAGCGGTGCACCAACAACTTCTATGGTGTCTATAGGGAACGGTTTCCTCTAATCATCATGAAAGCCGTGTGCTTATCCGCTATCTTATCACTTAAAAAATATTGTTATTGTCCTCAACAAACATCTAAGAAAACTCAGACGGCATTATTTCATAAATGTTTTTATTAACGAAGACAAAAACATTAAAAAAACAATATAATATCAAAAACAATAAGAAATGGCCTGGAATGTTGATAGTGGCGTTTTATTTCTGCCATCGATCTGGCCCGAAGCCAGCCGCGGTCGCCCCACTTCTCCTGCGTGGGCAATGCCCACTCGCGGACACATGAATTCCAAATTTTTCGTCCTTTAGATGTTGCTACATTAATATCTGTAAATTATATTTTTTATCACCACACATTTTAAGTGTTTTTTAATGTTTGTAAAACGCCTATAGCGATAATGGTAAGGGAGGCCGAGATACTAAATGTACAGTCACTCCAGCATAATGAATTTTATAGATTAAGAGACAATGAAAGAGGTCACGTGTAGGTTTTGTTTTAAACAGCGCGTTGAGTGTGTGGAAGTTAAAAGAACAATAACAGTTACTTGACCATAGGCGAGATCATCAGATATAAATTGTGTACATGCCTAATGTGTCCCTCAGGAAGTGCGTAAGTAATTCAGGCTTCAGAAGCAGACAACTGTTGATTTTGAAAGCTTCTAACCCGCCTTAGTCATACTCCCGTACGTCTTTCTCAAATCATCATAAAACTTAAAGCCAAAAAATTAGACAGGCTAATCTACAAGCGCTGGTCCATATAGGTATCTATACATATAATAAATCTGTAGACGCGAATCACGCGAAGACCGACATCCGCGCGGACGGAGTCGCGGGCGAAAGCTAGTTTGATATAAAATAGAGGTATTTAACAATATTACACGACGCACCGGAGCTACTGCATAAATTCCCCATTTTTTCAAAGACTAATGTGTTATAGCGTAGCAGTGTTTACAACTTTATAAGACTTTCAAAAAACCCTCTTTGGCTCCCCTACCATAATTGAAATTGTGCATTTGAACTGTGGCATAGTTCCATTCATCTTGGAATAAAATAGATCAAATGCCTATCTTTCAGACAGTTTGGATATGGTTTGGTAACTTTATGAAACCTATCAATTATGTCAAATTATGAAACAAACTAATGATCTTCTTAAATAATGAAGAATGAGGGTCATTCTTTTCTCTACTTTAACATCCATAACAGATATTATTCTTAAATCCAAATAAAGTTATTTAATTTGCAATTTCCCGCCAAAAACTATATACGTATAATGGCGGAAAAACAGGCAAAATAGTTCGCTATGATGGACTTAACGGAAGCTAAAACTCCCAAATATATCCAGCTCCACACAACACACACCACTAAACTTATTAGCACCAACAACACACACACTACTAAAAACTCAAAGTAAGTTTCGCTTCGTAGCTGAAGCACCATCAGGAGATACGTTGTTCCAGTAGTGCGATTAAATAAGAGACGTGGTAAAAAAATGCGACGACTTGCTTTGGTTGTTGTCAGAATCTTGCACATTCCTGGCATCTTACGTCCAAGGCATTTTTATTTTAGCACTTGCCTTGCACTTGGGTTAAATTTCTACAAATTTTAAAGAGCCTTGAGAGAAACGAAAGTAATGGCCATTATAAATATGATTTTTCTATGTAACGATGAACTCATCTAGTAGGTACTCAGAACTGTGTATCTAGAGGACATAACTACCAGCTTTAATGGTAAAGAAAGGAATTAAAAATTTCGCCGCAGGATTTGAATCCTCAGTAGCTCAAATGGTTTGAACAATCTTTTACTTGAGACAAAAGAGTACAGGTTCATAACCTGTCTGAGGCGAATTTTTTTCTTTCCTAAAAATTTGAAGAAGTTTACATACAAGCCTGTCACTGTCGTGGTCGGTTTCAAATAGTAGATTACCCAGTAAACTTTCTTATATAACAGGCTTATAACTCAGCTTCAGGTTGGCAACGCAACTATAATCATTGGTATACTACAAGCTACGTAATGTACGTAGCTTGTAGTCATCATAAAATCGAAATTTGTTTTCATTACCATCAAGAAAAAAGTTTTCATATTATTTGAAAAAAGACATATCAGATCTTCCTACCCTGCAAAATAAATAAGAAGATATTTTCAAAAGCTATCTTCATATATTTTCGAACGCAGCAACTAATCAGCTGATTTCAACGTAGTCGTTAAAGGTTATATTTCTCATAAGTCTGGTTGAAAAGGAATTCCGAATACAGTCCTTCGCGGAAGGTTCGTATAGAGTGATGACGGGATAGGGGAATGGAAATGGCAGATCCAATTACAATAGCGCATTTTGTAGGAAACTGAGTACGAGCTTTTATCGATTACCTACATAATACACCACCTAGCGGTCGACTACGTCACTGCTTGTACCTCAAAAAGGCCACCCAAGTTGAACTCGACGGTCAACCTTTATATTTTTGTTATGCAACGCTAACTTTTTAAACTAGCCACAGCTCGAGGCTTCGCTCGGAACAAATCTTTTACATTTTTACAAGCTTTTATTTAGTTTTACCGTCACGATTTTTGTAATGGCTTGCAAGGCATATATTTAGTCAATTTCTGGTATCGATAGAGCTGAAATTTTACGTTTGTAATTTGGGTGAAAGTTCCAGGTTATTATTACCTATAACATGGAGCTGATACGTGATGATGTAACGAAGGTTGTATTCTCAACATTTCATGTCATGTTCGGACTTACTTGATACATCATCTTCTCAAGTCTATTGCTTTGTTTTTGCTTTGTTTTTTGCTAGCACCTATTTTTTTTTGTGATAGCGAACAAGCAGGTAATTCTCCCTGACAACCCTGGTAGTAAAAGGCAACCACAGACTTTAGACTTTAGAGGTATTAGTGTGTTACTAACTTGGTACCATGATCTTAAGCCATGGGTGCAAATCGACCAGATGAATCGACGAATCGCGAGGCTCGGGTTCGATTCCCGACGGGGGCAGGCATTTGTGTGATGAACATTTAAATGTCTGCATTTCCGGGTCTGGATGTTTATTAAATGTATTCTGGTATCTATTTAAGTATTCCTATGTAATAGTATCGTTGACTAACACCCATAACACAAGAATATAATTTGGTTACTTTGGGGTTAGATTCAATTTGTGTGACTTGTCCAGGGATATATTTATTTTATTTATTTATTTATTTATCCTACCCTCTAATAAGGAATGATTGAAAAAAAGTCCAGTTCAGCTGCTTGCGGCTTGCAACTACCGCCATAGCAATTATATTGATAGATTATCTTACGTGTAAGGCGTAACAATCAGACGCTTGTTTTTTTATTGAATTTCTACTTTTATTTATTAAAAAGAGACATGTTATAAAATATTTGTTACAATATTAATAACTCGAAAACTGATGTACTGATTTTAAATATATTTGTCTTTTGGATTCGTTACAGCTCAGACCAGCCGAATAAGTATTAAAAAAACTATTTAAGTCGGTTTATGATTAGCATAGTAGTCGAGTAATAAACACACAAAAAAAACATGCAGTCGAATTGATTCAAAATTGGGTTACATGCGAAGTTGCCTAAAAATATATCTATAAGATACAGTATTAAAGACGGGTAAGACTTTAAGGTTACATATCCTTGGTGTTAATTCACCGCCTTATCTTTTCCTGTCGTCATTGCGTCAGTGAACGTTACTGATGTGTTCCGGTTTTGGAAAGTAGTCAGTAAACGTACTAACTTCCAAGGTTTAAAACGTCAGCTTTATGTTAGCAACACTTTATCAACCATCTTCTGTGTTTAAAAGATACTTATATTATCATTTTATCACGTTTAAAAAGTTTTTTGTTTCTGACCAAACCATTTTTATAGAATGTCGTCATGTCTGGTTATGCGCATACAGTTTTACCGATTTTGTTATAGAATAAACAAGGTGTTAAAGTCCGTGTTTTACCGTTACTCTACATTATGGAGACATAGACAAGAATTTGTATTACTTAATGTTAATATTAAAATAAATTTCATCGGTCCACTTTCGAGATTCGATATTTAATCTCTCTATTTCAAAATTAATTATTTTATTTTCACCATTTTGCCTATAAATTTCTTTAATGATCACCATAACGCTGCGACGCTCGTTTGATTATCCTGAAATATTGCTAAATTATAAACTATTATTTGATAACAATACTTTTATCTCCAAAATTTATGATTATTTATTAATCCATTAGCTACACAATATTTTTTAATTAAGAACATTATCAAGTTACTTTTGCTTAATATACCAGGATCCATCGTAATCCACACATAAGTAATTTTCTAAAAGTCGAGGTTCTCAAACTTACACGTAAGTTGTTCCTATGGGGCATATTTTTAATCATTGTGACTTTGTAGGATATCAGATCAAAAAAATGACAACTGGGTTTCTTGAATTTGTTAAACGTATTTTTTTTGTAGTCACATAATATAATATTTCGATAACGATAAATGCTATACCTAACCTAAAAAGTTTTACATAAAAAAACGATGGGTTGCAGGGGAGTGTCGGCAGAAGTGAAAACTTGAATATTAACGTTGCGCATTTTTGATATTTTGGGATGGTAAGGAAATAATTGTGCACGAATTACTTTAATTATCAGTATGAAAGTACTATCATTTATGTGGTAGAATACAATATTCATTTATTGCACTATCGTACACAAACATGACAACACGAACATTCGCGAAAGCGATAACTTGAAGCAAACCGTATGTTAAAGAGATAGACTGTGAGTACCTACTAACAAAACACAAATCATAAACTTGCTATCTAATAGTTATCTGTAATAGTTTATCTATACTAAGATGAGACATTAGAAAAATGTAACGTTTAGGGACAAATTGACACTTATAATTTTATCTGCAGATAAATGAGATACGTTAAAAATAGTTCTTTGAGTCAGTTGTTTTTCCTTACAATACAGTTACCGCACAGTACAGTTTTGCCCCGTGTTGGTCCGGGCTCCTTTGCAGAATAGACCATCTGTCTTCCTGCCAGGCAGCTCGTAAAAGGCGAGCATAGGCTTACCGTTACTAGCACCATGACATTCTACTAGTAGAGTACAAGGTAGAGTTTCGCAGCAACTCGCCCGGTTTGGTGCCACCGCCTTACCTATTCCTGTCGCCATAACGTCAGTGCTTGCCGCTGATGAGTTCCCATTCGGAGGATAAGGTAGCCAATAGATTTACTTTTACTTGAAGCCTAACATCTCGGCCTCAGGTTGGCAACACACCATTACCACCTTTAGTGTCTCTAGATGGCGCGAATTTCTTACCATCAGAAAATCCTTGTTTGCCTTCCAATAATATAAAAAAACTGAGTGATAGGGTATGGAGGTGGCAGAAAACGGTCGTGAAGAATCATATGCAGATCACTCCTGCATGGGCTGCAGCACTAAACACCAAATCTGTAGGCGGCGTGAATTTCTGACCATCAGGAAATCTGCTTGTTTGCCTTCCAAATCATAATGTTTGCCTTCCAAATCATAAAAAAGTTACATTAAATGAGTATTGTTTTGGTAGATAAAATACGTATACCATATTAGCTAGAAAGATTTTTTATGGCGGCCATAAAGCAGTGTTTGTTGTAAGTCATTTTTGGAATACGAGCTCATCTCGGTCGCAGATAAATCGTCGACAATAAACCTAACACGAAGAGATCGTAAAATTCTAATTCGAAGCGGAGCAACATTTCTGGCGCCCCTGTCAGAGTGGATACGGAATAACATTTTTGATTAAAATAACTTTCATTACGATTTTGGACACACCGAAGAAATAAATTAAAACGCATGTTCCATTTTATGTCCTGAAATGAGAATACTGTGCGTGTTTTTCTTCTTTTTTTTTGTTTGTTTGTTACGCGATTGTTCGGCCACTACAAAGATGTATAATGATAGCTAATGATTCTGTGGTCGTCAGTTACTAATTTCATCACGATCCGGGTAGTGGTTTTAAAGTTCTACTTGTAGTTAATAATGCATTTTAGCTTATGTTAGAAATTAAAGTTTTGATGAAATAATTATGTCCGACTATCTCAGTATATAATATAAAGCTACAAAAAAGAATTAGATACCAAATCGTGACGCGTTGTGATCGTACCTCTGTAAAAATACTTTAAGTCGGTTTTTGCAGTTTCACTGTGCTTAATTATTTTCTCCTGATATTTCAGGAAAAACATGTCATTGAATACTGTGCTTCAGATGTTTTTTAACATATAATTTTATAAATTGGTGATAACATTAATGTCATTAATAATAATATTTGACACCTATTATTACTTAAATTTAAGCCATTATTATGTAAAAAGTAAAACCTGTCAAAGTTAAATAAAAAATTAAGTCATTTTAATATTAGTTTTGATTGAAAAATATCTCTGTGATGAGCTTAATAATTGTGCTAAAGTCGGAAATTTCAGCAGCTCGGGAGGAAGTTGGGAGTTGGGAGGGACGGTTGTCTCTTACTTAAAGGGTATTTATTGATTTTGAAACAAAATCTACTCACATGCAAACTTCACTCAAAACATCAATCAAACACACTTATCTTTATATCTATACTTTCTAATCTAGTCCTAGGTTTATGGTTTATAATCTACCGAGAAGACTACTGATTGCAGAGTCCTGTGCAACGAACTTGCCCGGGTATAACAACTCTGTCATGTTCCGGTTCGAAAGGTAGAGTAGCCGGTAGAGTTACACAATAGGCCTCACACTCCGGTATTAGGACAGCGACGCACCTGTAACATCTATGGTATTTACGGGCCACGGTTATTTCTAACCATCAGGAGAGCCGTGTGCTTGTTCGCTGGCCTTCCACATAAAACATTATTTTAATTTCAATGTAAGGCTCTGTTATTGAGACACGCATTCAGCGTCACAATATAAACAGCAAGAAATAAAAAATGGTTGACTCATTAAAGATGTTAATGCAAAATAAAGGTTATTTACCATCCTGATTATTTATTCTCTATTTTATTACATAAAAAAGATCAACATTTAAAACAATCCATTTTCTCCCTTTGCTAATAAAATAATTATCTGTGCCTAGGGGAAAAAGAAACCGCACCCTAGGTGGTTCAATACTCTGCTCTACGATAATTGTACAACCAACAGGCAGTAATCGGTAGCATTGACCACTCAGTAATTAAAGTCGTCGACTAACTTAACGATTGAGTTGATTTTTCTACAAGTTTTTATAATTTCAGTTAGTCTGAGCGATTTCAACAGTTTTTCTATTTCGTTTTATAGATGACTAGCTGTTTAGACTTTACTTCGTCAGCATTACTTAATACTTGGCTAAGATATTTTTTTAATAATAAATAAATATTTCTGGACAAGTTACACAAATTGAATCTAACCCAAATAAGCAAATTATATGCCTGTGTTATGGGTGTTAGTCAACGATTCTAATATATAGAAATAGATATCTAAGTAAATTTAATAAATACCCAGACATCTAAATGTTTTTCACACAAATGCCTGCTCCCGTCGGGAATCGAACCCGAGCCTCGCGGTAGGTATTGTGGTTAGGCGGCTACACTAGCCACTCGACCAACGCCGCGGAGTAACTTCATATCCCGTGTTTATTTTACAAACCTAATATGTAAAATTCTCGTATCACGGTGTGCGTGTCGGCTTGAAACGGCTTGACCGATTTTCATGAATTTATGTGAAACCATTGTCACAATAATTTTAGAATGACGAAAGTAACTTGGACATAAAGAGTAGCTTATTGCTTTCGACGATCATTTTTTCAATCTTCTTGTACGGAAAAGTGCTTAATTATTATTATATTTTAAAAGTGTAAAAATTTCATTTTTGTTACACTTGAAAAATAAGAAACAATGTTCCAGCTGTCTTACTTATATGGCGTGGTATTTATTTACGTACAAAAAAGGATATTGATATTTATACACATGCACAATAACATAGAAAAACTAAGAAATAACAGCTTACAAATTACAAACCTTTATGGATAAATTGCCTTATTTGTCAAAACACAGAGAGGGTTAATAAAAGCATTTACAAACCCTGAAAAAGTATTAAAAAGTCATTGCTTTCGTATTTTTTTTACAATCGAGTGAAGTTACAAATGGCCTGTTTTGAGCCGTTAATTAGTCTAAATTGTTTATCGACAACAACGTATTTTTTAAGAACAAAACAAAGCATGATTGACGGTTTAAAATTGAATTAAAATATTTCATTTCGAAAATCCTTGCCAATACTTGAAAGTGGAGTAATCTTTGATTAAGAAAAAGGTTTAATTAACGCTTAAGCCGTTAAGTTACAATTATATTTATCATTTTTGTTGCTTAAAACTTATAATAATTGCCTTTTAAGTAAGAGTAATCACAGCATGTCAAAGTACTACACTACAAAGTCGCTTCCTCTGTCCCTATGTCCATTTGTATGCTTAAATCTTTAAAACTACACAACGGATTTTGATGCTGTTTTTTTAATAGATAAAGTGATTGAAGAGGAAGGTTTATGTGTATATATTATACCTGTGCGAAGCTGGGGCGGGCCGCTAGTTTAAAAATAAAGCACCTCTGTTTGTAAACCAAAATACATTTTTGTTCATCCATAGGTGTACCTACCAGTGTTTGCTCAAGCGATTAGTAAATTCAGTAAATGTTTTCTCACTCCAACGTAAATAAGGCTGAACAGTAGCTACCTGTTTTAGTCTGTTAGTTTTTCTTTTATGAGACGGAAAGATAGACCACCTGATGGCAAAAGCAAAAGTTGTGGCAGCAAAATTCAGACGGTACAAATTCTACTACATAAATTCTGCTACCTACATCATTAATGTTGCTTTGGAAAAATAAGGCAAGAGTGTTAAGATACGTAAGCCGGTTCACTAGCCTACGCTCCAAACGGGAACATGACAATAGCAAGAAATGAATTTAGTTTTTCTCCTTATTGTTATTATTAATATTTTAATCTTATGTTATAGTTTTTGTATGTTTAATCTATTTACTTACTGAACCTATGTATAGTCTCCTCAGACAAAAAGGCTGTCTGGTAGAGATCGTTTTGTTTGGCGATAATACCGCCATTTGTGTACTAAATACTATAATAATATGCTGGTTAATATTTAATTGTACCTACTTATTTTTGTTGTAAGTTTATTTATGCACAATAAAGATTTCATTCATTCATTTATTCTTTCATTAAGGCGGCAAGAAATAGGAAAGACAATGCTCGGTGGTGCGATTGGGGTTAGTAATTACGGAGTAGGTATATTAGTAGACTAATTCCTATTTCATTACTAGATTTTTCCACTAATAGGCGATAAAGTTGTCAAAACCTGTTGCGAAAATTCATTTTCACTTAAAGTGTTAAACGTAAATTTTAGTGTTAGATTTTTTTGTCTGATGTTTCGGGTTCAGTGATAAGCCTCTAAAATTTATGACATAAGAAAAATGGAAAAACCTACTGGTTATGACTTACTCCTCATTATAATGACTTCTTTTACTGCATTATTTTTGCCACTGGCAAGTATTGATTTAGAGGATAATCTAGGGCTTATTTATCTGTTTCATCGTCGAGAATAATAGCTTAATACTAAGCATCTTTGATAGTTTTAATGGCAACATTCAGAAGAGTTCTGGCTGTTCTAGACAAAAAAGTCTTTATCTACATAGATGGTGTATGTAACCCTAATTAGGCTATATACAATTATCTCTTTGCAACTGACAGGGGCATTTCTTAGTCTAACCTCGCCCGCAAAATTTAATTTAAAACATTTCGTTCCGCTGTCTTTAAAATGTTGATTACTTTTCAAATGAATGTCAGTTCAAACTAACGGCCAATGTTAATAATATATCTCAATCTAATGGATTTCAAGCAATCTAGATAGCTGCGTATCCGCCGGCCTATCCCATACCTAATTTCCATATTTATCCAGTACACAGATATGTTATTGGCAAGCGAAAATGGATCAAAATATGAATCTTGGACAGCGAGTTTTGGATTAGGATTGATTATTAATATTGGCCGTTAAAGATACAACCAAATCATTATAAGTACCTAAGTATTATGAGAAACAACATTTACAATTGATTGTACCTACCTACTATTAGCACCTACACAAAAGACGGTCTTATTAACAAACAAAAAACTTAGAAAAGTATTAATACACATCGAAGATAAGGATTGTTAAACATACAATTATCTATTATATTAAAAATTATTATTACCTACAATTAAGAATTAGATAAATGAAATAGTAAATTAATACTTATGACTCTTTGAGATAGAAAACTTTATGACGGCATTAAGAGAATTGCCAGCTTTAATTTTGAAGCGTGTTCCATAAAAATGGAATGATGGAATAAGTTTTATTTTTATTGAGCTTAGTAAGTAGGTATTTGTAATATTTACAGTCAAGAGAAAATGGCGCCAACTTTGACTTTTAAGTAACGATTTGTCGACAGAATTATTCATGATCTTGCTCTTCCAATTTTGTATTCCAAGAATGTGCTAACAAAGTTTTTGTGTCAACACGATTGCTAAATATTATAAACATAAATGCAAATATAAGTTTCGCATATTATAGTTTATAATTCAGGTTAATATTCAAATTATGATATAAAAGTTAACATAAATGTAAATGTTGTCGGATGTCATAATTTATGTCAATATTAATTATTTAATTAATTAAATGCATTTTCATTTAATAAATATTTATAGAGGTTTCTATTTTCATAAACATTTTTTTGAAATTCGTGCCTTATAATACTAAAACTTTCTTTCTTGGTGTTAACTGATAAAACTTTTATTAGTTATCTTTGATAAATCGTAGTTCCTGTTAATTTTTTTAAAGT
>NJDD01002722.1:125062-142046 GCA_002245505.1 Calephelis nemesis
AGTGACGCCGATCCACAGAGCTCAGGCTACTCAGTTTCAATTCCCCACATGGACAGGCATTTGGATGAAAAAATATATTTGTATATTTTGGTCTACATATTTATTAAGGTCTAAGTAAGAAGTAGATATGTCATAACTTCCTACCGCTTGTCCCGTGCCAATTTTTAAAAAGGTATTTCAAAGATTATACTTCAATTTGATACTGAGATAAATTTAAAATACTGCCACCATATCAGTGGCTTTTGGCAGAATCTAAATTTAGGTTAATTCCAGCTAATTAAAGTACAGTTTGGGGTATTATTGTTTATATCATGAATAATACATTTAACCTTACCACAGGATACCTAAGTAAGGTCACTATCCTTAAAACTTGTGAAAACTATGAAGGATTTGACCGCCTATTGGTCGAGGGGCTAACGTACATGCCTAGCTCCAACAACTAACCGCGAGTTTCGCGTTTAGTCTTCATAGAAAAGTTTGATTTTGAGTGAGACAAGCATTTGAGTGATGAATATTTAGGTGTCTGCACTTCCAGGCCTGGGTGTTTATTAAATTTATTCTGGTATCTTTTTAAGTATTTCTATGTATCAGAATCGTTAACTAATACCCGTAACACAAGCATATAATTTGCTTACTCTGGGGTTAGTGTGCAATTTGTGTAACTTGTCCAGAAATATTTATTTCTTAATTCTGACAATGCTCGGAAAATGAAATTGCTTGTAAGGATGGTATAAATATTGTTTAATCCTGAATTTATCGTTTTGATCATCATAACTATGTAAGTAGAGGATTCCAGTCCGAACGGCATTTGTATGATCAACCGACAGTAAGAAAATCCCAATATAATAAATATGTACATACATGTTACGATAATTGATAACTTAATACATATATATGATAGTTACAAAACCTAGCTTTATTTTAAACTGGTTAGTACGATGTTTCAGTAGCTCTCTGTCCTGTGATATAAGTACTTTTCTGGCAGACACATACCCGACAGAATAACATGACAGAATGACAGTTTACGTTTACTTTTCAAACTATAAAAAATGAACGCTTAAAATTTCAGCCTAGGGGGAACAGGTTTTCAATTATCATCCCGATGACTTTGCTTCGTTCTGGCATATACTTGTAAACATCAAAATAGGTTGACAAATTTCAAAAACTAAATCATAAACTATAAGATATGAAAATTGCAGCCTGTGGTAAAAGGTAAATGTTATATTTTCAACATTTTAAGTGCTGCTACAGCGAGATTGCTGCCAGAACGGCACTTTCATGATTGACCAATAGAAAACTAATATTCAAAAAGTTTCTGGGTTTGCCAGAAGCGGCTGGCTTTGTAGGAAAGTTTAGTAGCTCTCAGTTTACTAAATGTAGCGTTACTCATGAAACTCGATTCCATAAATCTTGTAAATTGTAATCGAGTATTTTATTTTAGGTACTCTTGAACACAATACTGTCGAATTGTCGAATTATTAACATTTAGTTAATAGCAAACAATAAATTATTTTGTAGAATTTTTTGAATTTATTTGCAACTAAATGCTACTTGCAAAAGTACTGAAATATACGATTCTAATTTCCAATTCGAATGATTTCTATATTCAATAGTAGCCCTACTGTTTCGGTAAAATTCGTTCCGCTTAACATTGACATCTACGAGTATTGACCTTGTTTCCTGTTTTTCTCGAAGTTTATCCATTTTTCTTACCCATGAAAACCTTTTATGAGCTTCTTTGAATATTTTAAAAATAAAATTAACTTATTTCGAGTTTTGCGTTTTTTTTTCAAACGAATAGCATTGCATTTTTAGTTACCTATATTAGTAGAGATACTGAATTCATAGCTTACTTTTAATATTTTTTATTCCATTACGTCACCTTATCCACAAGAAGAATGTTTCAACAAAATAAATTCCCGTAAATTCAATTTGATGAACGGGAAAGTATAATTTATGAAAGCAGCAATACTTCTTAGCTGACATAATAAATAACTACACTAGATATCTCTGTACCTACATAACATTACACGCAGCCATTCATAAGGAGATAAGCTTTCTTGAATGTATTATCATACAAACACGCAACTCACTATCTAGCGCTGTCGGAGCTATAGAGTACTTATGGTCCTACCTATGTAACGGTATTCGGCTAACCGTTTGTGGCGTATAGAAATGACAACCCCATCGCCTAATTGTGAAATCTATTAATTTTGATTACTGAATAATCACATATAGAAAAGGTATACAGAAATGGCGTAATAAATAACGTCAGTACTTAGCACTGCCCTTTAAATTAACTGCGATTTAGTAATGTAGGCACAATTAAACTATTAATCGTCCGGAGAAGGAGATCCCGGGAATCGAACCCGGGACCTCATGCAAATACCGTACCACTAAACTACAAATAAATGAAATGCCTACTAAGATTTACCATTTTGAAGTTTAGACACCATTCTCATGCTCTTATTTGGATAGTAGGGCTAGTTAATAAACTCACGTACGCCGGAGTACGCCGCCATTACCATCTTTGGTGTCTACAGTCCTATGTGGTCTAACGGTCCGGCATTGGACTTCTTTAGATCCCCGCTTCGATTCCCGGGCCGGGCAAACAAAAAATTACGAAACGTATATTTTGTCATATTCTAATAAAAATAAGGTTGGAAATAAAGATTAAAAATAGAAATAAGGATTGGATATATACCCAATTGGCGATATGCTTGCCACCTATCACATTGTGCGACTTCGTGTCTTCGGTTAGACATGGGTGCCCTGATTAGTGCCTCTGCCTACCTCTTCAGGGGGATATTGGAGTGAAGATACCTACTTTTTTTTACTAGTGTCTACCATAAAAATTGCTTGTCTTCCAACAAAACGCACAGCAATATATTTAAAATAATTACAAGATTTTTACAATTTCAAACGCACTATGCTTTAAAAAACAAATCGGCAAAATCAAAAGATATTTGTAAAGCGGGCGATTGAATGGGGCCCGGAGTAAAGACGACAAGGGGCTTATATCTCAGCCGTTTCTCGGAAGGGCGTCCAGCCGATCGGCATGGGTCAGATTCTTCAAAGCACAGGCCCTGCCGACGAACATCTGCCACTCATTTTATTTTAACTAAAAAAATTCTAGGAATGCGTGTGGTTGATTTCTTTTAAATAGATTGAGTGTAATTATTCTAGTTGTTTGATGGATTATCTTCAATTAAGTATATTGATTGTAATTCACCGTTTTATGGTCTCATCTATAATATAACGACACAGTAAAACAAACTCGCTTCCTCTGTCCCTATATCCCTTTGTATGCTTAAATCTTTAAAACTACGCAACATAAATAAATTGATTGAAGAGGAAGGTTTATATTATGTATTTTTAAACCTGTGCAAAGCCGGGGCGAGCCGCTAGTCTATAACATAAAATGAGTTGCTAAATGTGTTGGAAAGAGCAAAAATTCCGAGCGACTGAACCGATTTGAATCATTCTTTTGTTGTTGTGTTAGTTATTGTCAGAAAAAGTTTATTATCAAGAGAAAACAATACTTTCTTTCCCATACAAACTAAATGGGTAGTATAATTATATAGACGTGTCCCAAGTACTCTTTTTATGGTTTGTGTGATATAAAATACTATTAATTTAAATGAAGAAGCGCTGGTACTGTTTTTCGTATCCCTTCAGTCAATATTTTTAACTGGGTCTACTGTCATTGTACACTAACCTTTTCTTTAAAACTAACGGATTTTGACGCAGTTTTTTAATAGAAAAAGTGATTAAAGAGGAAGGTTTATATGTTTATTTTATACCCGTGCGAAACCGGGGCCGGCCGATAGCATCTATTATATAAAAATAAATCCCCATTTCGCGTAGTCATCGCAACACGCCTGAAAGGTTGGACAATTTCGCTAATCCTTTTTTGTTATCGTTTTTGACAGAAGATTCTTATGGAGAGAAAAACAGGGAAAATTGCAGGGGAAATGAAAAAAAGATGTTTATCTATACAAACTGTTAGTAACTGTAGTAAAGTCAATCAAATAAAAAACCCAGAAATCAATCTATGTACAGATTATTTACCTATATCAAAATTGGCGTGGATAATATACCCTCTTACAACTGATAATAGAGCCAGTAAGAAGTAATTGCTGTTATTCTTTTTTATTATTTCTTCTACTTTTTTAAGGTATTTTCTAATATTTTTAAGGTATCACATTATATATTAAAGTTCCGCTTTTGATAGCATCGTCAGGGCTAAAACTTATACTACTCAAACCCTTATTTAACATTCATATTTTATTAAATAGTTAAATTATGGGTGATACGTAAAACAGTACAAGTGTTTCTTCATTACTTGTCTTCTTCTTCTTCCTCTCTCATTTTAATGAAATTAGATAGGCAGGTACTAACCGCCTTATTCCTGCCGCCACAACATCAGTTTGACACTATCATGTTCCAGTCCATCTGTTTCATATATCGGCCAAAATTAATAATCTATAAAAGATAGGGCTATTTTAAATCAGTTACCTGGCAACCATTGTTATTTTTCAATAATTAATAAAAATATTTTAGCAAACAAAACTTTAGACCTATCTCTATCTGTACATAGGTAATTAATATTGGGCATATGATCTTAGACTGTAGAGACAAATAGGCCAAAAGTTTCTCTCTTACCCAAATGCATGTAATAATTGTATTAATTTGTGTCTACTTTTGGCATTTTGGCACTTGGTGAAACTTCATTACGTATTTTTCATATATCGCTGCTTCGATGCAACAGTCTCAATTCGGGGGACCGTTTTACTTTTTGTCTTTTTTTTACTATAATTTTCAAAGATTTTAAATTGACATTTCGAAGTAATAAATATAATAAATAATAAAACTTTACTATACCTTGTATTAAACCTACCATAAAAGATTATCCAGTAACCTGGTAACGATGTAAAAAAAAACTATAAAGTCTGTTCTATGAAATTAGATAATGGTTTAATATGGCTTTTGTTGCTCCGAAGCAGCGATATGTTCATCTTATATATAAAATTCTCGTGTCGCAATGTTCGTTCTCGTACTCCTCCGAAACGTCTAGACCGATTCTCATGAAATTTTATGAGCATATTGAGTAGGTCTGACAATCGGCTAACATTTATTTTTTAAAACCCTAAGTGACAAGGGTGACTCACCCCAAATTATTTACTAAAATCATATTTAAAAAAGTAGAACAACGTCTGCCGGGTCAGCTAGTATATAAAAAATACTTGTAATAATTAATAACACTTGACATGAATAATAATGATACTCATAACAATAGTGATTACATTACTAGGTATAAATTTTAATTAGTAGAGTAAAAAGTGAACCTAAATTAAGTAATACGAAGGGTTTTTATACCACAGGCAGATGGTTCTTTGATAGTAAGAGTAAAAAGTCAGGAATAAACAAAGGGGCAAGTCACCTGTCGCTGAACACTGGTTGTCCACCTTGAGATACCAACAGGTGCAATTGCAATATAAAAATGGCAAATACGATTCTTGCCAAATTTAAATATACTAGTGGTCGCACATTGATCGAAATTCGATTATAATAAATTTTAATATCTTGTTGATAAGAACGCCATCTTAATTTTTTAAGACCAACTACTTTGTTTTCAAACTTTTTAGTGCACCATCTGTGACCTTTTATCGTTATCATCAATTTATTTGTTTGTGTGTGTCAAATTGATGGTAGTGTGGGTAATGTTTTATTTATTGATTTAATGTCCTTTATAAGCATTATTATTGAAAAATATTATCCTTCTGCACTTCTCCTACACATAAACAATAAGTGTGACAAATTTTATGCTCCTGCGTCCTCGCAATTTTCGTAAAAAGGGGTCCAAATTTTAGGCATCACGTATTAATATATAGATATGGTATCATCAAGACCGATTCCGATAGGAGACATGTTATGGAAGATAAGATCCTTATCTTTGAATGGTATTACATATGTGTAAAACTAGTAGTCGCTCTCCCACGGGAACCACTTGAGATACAACAAGTACTCGGGTATTTGGTGTACTCGAGTGCTAAAAATTTCAACGGTCCAACTAATTTATTTATTAGCTATTTATTTACCTTTGTCAGTGTAGAACAGCTGTTCTTTTACATTGTCCTCATGCCCTTTGGGGTTAATTTAAGCAAAATATGTGTTGCGTGTGTGTTGGATTCGGATTTTTATCCAAATTTTTAAAGCAGTTTAGCCGTGAAAGCATAACAGATATACCTACTGAATTTCGTGTTTCTAATGTAGTAAGTATCAATTGTTGTAAAATATAAAAGTTCAATTTCTAACTGATATTTAAACTTTTCATTTTGCATTTAAATATAAATTTTGTTTATGTTTAAATTAAAATTGTAATCTAAACCTAATTTTTAGGAGCAAAATTCCTAACAAAAAATGTAAAATACGTCTGTACATATCTAGTCCTATTACCTACTTCAAAATGTCCCAATATGAAACCCTGATTTGCAAATGAATTATTTAATTTGATTAATGCCGTAATTACCATATTCATACATTTTATCAAATTAAGAACAATTAACAAAATCAGACTACTCTGTAAAAACACCTCTTCTTACATTTTTGTGGTTGAAAATAAAAATTGTGTTGAATTTTTTGAGTATCAATCCTTCAATTTCTCTGACCAAACCAATTTAAGTGACACTTTCACAGAGGCTGTAGGGAAACATAAATTAACTTTGATTTCCGAATTCCCACGGGATCGGGGCCAAACGACAAAAACGGGTGTTAATTCCGAATAAAGTCGCGGGTGCATCTAGTTTTAATAAACGAATAGCTTTTAAAGGTTTGTGAAGTTTACAATGTTGCCAGACTAAGTTTTATGGTGTTATTGTTGGATAAGTCTATTGTTAAACGTTTAAGAAAGCGGTGTAATGCAGACACAGAGGGGAATAAAGGCCGGTAACTTTTTTGTGTGTTTTAGGGCAAAGCCAATTTCTCAGTCCCCCTTTTAACTTCTGTAAGTCAAAACTAAAAGGGCTTTTATATGGTCCGCGTTTTGAAATGATCGCATTACCTAAAATAAAACTAAATTTGAATGTCATAAGTGCATTAAGCAATGCTTTTAATCCAAATATGTTTCATTACGTTTCTTTAAACTTGTTTCTTTTTTGACTCGTATGAAAGAAAAACTTAAAGATTGTTTTGTATGGTATCACTGTGGAACAAGCAAACGCGTTTCCTATTTTTTTATATTTTCCATCATTGGCACTTTGTAAAACTTCCAAATATTCATATTGTTAACAAAATATACAAAGCAATCTAGGAAATAGTTAGGCATTTGTCAATATATTACTATTATCTTTAACATTAAAATGTTATCAGAAAAATATAACGTGCAATCTGGGAACTTTCTAGAAACTATTTTAATTTTCACAAAGGTACGTAAGGTAAGGTATTATGCTAAGTAAACACCCGCATAAATACTTAAAAATGTATTACGCATAACCAGTAAAGTAACTTCACTCCGGTAGGCAGAGGCACAACCAAGACACCCACGACTAGCCTAAGACAGTAAGTCCCGCAATGTGGGTGGCCAGCCTATCGCCACCTGGGCACATATCCAATCATGGGCAACAGAATATTTTATTACGAAATTGATAAATACACATTTCTTATTTTTTGTTGTCTGGCCCAGAGATCGCACCCCGGATCTCAAGAAGACAAGTAGGATGCTGAACCACTGGACCATAGAGGCTATAAGATTAGATATACAATCAGTGATTTGTTCTCAATATTCTATTCTATTGTTATTATTGTTGTTGTTGTATTGTTTTTAGAATAAATCAAAAACTGCAAATTGAATCACGATAAAAATTATACGATATTTCCTAACAATCATGACCTTTTGAAAAAAGAATTATCAAAATCGGTTTGTTATTGATCGAACGATTGCGTAACAAACACACAGACAAACTTAGAACTTCCACTTTTTTGGAGTAGGTTCCTACCTAATCGTCATGACATTTCAAGGCTGTTTGTTGATCGATTTCATTGCCAAACTAAATATATTTAAAAAAAAATAATTTAACTCAATTAAAAACTATTTGTTCCAGTTGGCACAGAAGGTGAACGCACAGACACCGAAGAGTTAATAGGACGTGCGGCGTCACAATGTTCTGCACCTCCAGATCTCTTGCCGAGCGAAGCCCGAGTTCTTTTGCAACCTGCTCATCCATCACCAGCTCCCACAAGGACAGAACCCACCCACAAACGACATCCTTCTCCTCAACATGCAGATGTTGGAGAAAATAAACATTCGAGATTACGGTTTGAGGTAAGCCAACAAAAACTATCATAGCTAGTTCTTTTAGTTACATTAATACTATATTTTTTAAAATAGACTGGTCCGGATTGGTACTAGCGCCTTACCTATTCCTGCCGCCATAACGTCATGACGTGTTCCGGTTTGGAGGGTAAGGTAGTCGGTAAACTTACTTTTCCTCTGGGCCTAAGATACCGCGCTCAGGTCGGCAACGCACCATTACCACCTTTGGTGTCTCTAGACGGCGTGAGTTTCTTACCATCAGGAAATCCGTCTGCTTGTTTGCCTTCTAATATCATAAGAAAAAACGAAGTATTTCTACACTGGAATTCCAGTAAAGTGTTTTCAAAAAGGTTTTATTACATTTTGAAACTTTATTTTTATACATAAAGTGCCGACAATTTAAAACCAGGAAACGAGCAATATGAATTACGAGATACATCACAACAGCTTTTATCAATGCACAGTTTAGTCATTCAGACAATGATTGAATCGACTCTATCAATCGAATTGCATAATAAAATGAATCATTAGTCTGCTTTATCATTGTTTTGTTTCTATCTCCCTGATCGTAAAAGCATGACTAGTTTCCTTTTAAGTTTCTGATAAGGTCGTTGTTCACATTGACCGACACGTTTGTGTTCGGCGCCATACTTATCTCCATACTTTACGTATCGACCTTATAATTAGTCTCGTCACGCTTTGGCCTACGCTTTGGAATCTCGAGGTCCACCAAATTATGAGAAAATAACAAAATCCTCTCAAAAATTTTAATTCTGTGGCGCACTCAAAAAGGTTTTAATGAACTCAGTACACATTTAACTAAATTACTAAGTAATGCAATGAATACTAATCGCTCTTGGAAAATAGAACAAAAAATAATTATATTTCCTTACTAACAAAACTTACGCGCAAGTTGATCTGGTGTGTAACTTTACTTTTGCTAAAAAAAAATAAGTTAGGTACACACCAGATCAACGGGCGCGAAATCTTTGAAAATTTCTTGTGCAAGTCTCACATCCTTAGTTTATTCGACCTTCTCGTAAGTCGAGGTGTTAGCGTATACGCCTCAAACCACCGACCAATCGCGAGGTATCGGTTTCGATTCCCGACGGAGCAGTTGTGTGATGAACATTTAGATGTCTGTATTTTCAAATCTGGGTGTTTATTAAATTTGATCTAGTATCTATTTAAGTATTTCAACGTATTAGTATCGTTGTTTACCACCCATAACACTTACATAATGAATTTGCTTTCTCTGGGATTAGATCTATTTGCGTAATTTGTTAAAGAGATATTTATTACTAGCTTGTCGGTCTAAAACTGAAACATTAAGATTTATTTTTTTCTACGTATTTTTCCAGGATAAAAAGTATCCCATTTTATGCCCAGGATAATAAGGTATAATTATACCAAGTTTCATCAAAATCGAACCGTTAGTTTTTACGTGATGCCTGAACATACAGACAGACAGACAATTTTTTTATCACATATTTGGGGTTGGTATCGATCCAGTAACACCCCTGCTATTTATTTTTTCAATATTTTTAATCTATAGAATTTACCCTTCTACAGATTTATTATATGTATAGATTTAATTATTAGAAAACTGGTTGTAAAAACGTCTCCTTAGGCACACTGTTGAATCTTTGGCCCTTAAAATTACCAAAGATAATGTATTGTCTTTATAATATATTGTATTTTTTATTTAAGTACTTGTGTCTGCTATTACTTAAGTTAAAAATGATATATAGACGTCATACTCGTATTATTTAGAAGCATCTCTTTAGATAGTGTTGTAAAATCCTTTGCTATTTAAAAAAAAATTGAAACTGGACCTGACCTACTTGAATGTGAGACTTTATCCTATATTTTATTCTAGAATATGGTTGTAGTAGCGACTTCGTAAACCGACTTTTTAAGACTTTGGATATTTAAAAAATCTTTAAGAATGAACCTAGTCTCCTTGTTTAATATAAAAAAAAACTATTATTTTATTCGAAAATTAGCTTGCTTTTCTATATATTTATGAAATATTTTTAACTTTCAGGAGTTAACGTGTGACGTAGAACTGCAGCATCCTGAGTCATCCAAGCAGCAGCCATTGCAGTTTTCTTTTACCTTATATGACCTGGATGGCCATGGTCGCATGACAAAAGACGTGAGTATAATACTCTTGATATCAAGTTTACTCAATATGGTAGAGTTCTGCCCGTGTATGAGGTTTTGCAAGAATTCACTTCATTGATCCAAATGTATGGACATAAATAATTAAATTGTTGTTTCAACTATCCGCTAGAGGCGCTGACTATAGCTCCATTTTGGGTAGTTTATAAAAATCGTCTCTTCGGTATAGTGGTGTTAGTGTACTAGGACATAGTTACTACACGATGTCCGGAGTTCGATTTTTTGATGTATTTAGTAAGGTACGAAACCTATATTCATGAACTCCTTCCTACTTAAACCGTAAACCCATTAACTACAGATATAAGGCAACATTATCTATAATATAGATATATTAAATTTGGTTTCTCTTTACAGGATATTGCTGGAATAGTATCCACTATATATGAATCAATAGGAAAGTCTGTCACAGTCCCACATTACGGATCAAAGACCATACAAGTTCGTCTCACAGTAATACCAGAAGATGGCAGACCACGATGTCAGAGAGAAAGAAGGGAGATTCAGAGAAGACGAAGGAGAGAAGAACAGGCCACCACAACTAAGATGGATGATACTAACAACATAAGTGAAGAGGAACGGCATGATAGACTATCGCACGAGGACGATGCATCTTCTAAATCCTCTTGTTCAAGAGATCGACGTCCTCCGCAAAGACCACCTCCCTTATTAAGACAGAAACCACATCGACACACCAGAAGAGAGCATAGAGATCGTAAGCACCAAAAGAAACGATCAGGCAGTTTACAAAGGCGCGAATTGCTTGAAATTATACAGGCGAACATGGAAAAGAACCACCTGAGCTTTCAGACTACAAGGTAAGTTTGATATTTTCCAGAGTAGAATAGACCATCTGCCTTCGTGCCAGGCAGCTCGTAAAAGGCAAGCGTAGGCTTACCGTCACTAACACCGTGACGTGTTCCGGTTCGGAGGGTAAGGTAGCCGGTAAGCTTACTTTTGCTCGAGGCCTAACATCCCGGCCTCAGGTTGGCAACGCACCATTATCACCTTTGGTGTCTCTAGGCGGCGTGAATTTCTTATCATCAGGAAATCCGTCTGCTTGTTTGCCTTAAATTATCATAAAAAAACTTATTAGACTTAGGTATACCCAGGAAATACATTTCTCAAATAGTATATTTTAACAATAATATATTTTTGTTTCATCTACACTACAATAAGGATGGGAATAAAATATACTTAATCTGAACAATTTAAGCGTAGCAAAACCGCAAAAATTCTACTTTGAATTTATCACCTAAATACACAAAAATTAAGTAATATCCGCGGTTCTCCTAGGATTCCATTATCAAGTCCAGCCTTGGGGTAAATCGAATCAACTAAAACGTACTTCACTCTTTTCAAAAAAGGATGGTCGAGTGGCTAACGTACACGCCTAATTTAATCGACCAACCGCGAGGCTCGGGTTCGATTCCCGACGGGGGCAAGCATTTGTGTGATGAACATTTAGATGTCTGCATTGCGGGGTCTAGGTATTTATTAAATTTATTCTGGTATCTACTTTAAGTATTTCTATGTAGTAGTATTGTTGACTAACACCCATAACACAAGCATATAATTTGCTTACTTTGGGGTTAGATGTAATTTGTTAACTTATCCAAGGATATTTATTTATTTATTTGTATTCTTTTTTTCAGAAAGCCCAACGAACATGTTACAAATGTAGAAGAGATTAAAAGTAAATACCAGAAAGTCCGCAATCGATCTTACACTGTCAGCGAAAAGCCTACAAACGCATTCCAAAAGTTAAAACCTGAAGGTAATGGGTATTTAGACTTAGCTGGTTACGGAGATTCTAATTTGTGTCGATATGATCGGTATCTCCATGCTGTGATCTGCTCATCAGCCAGACACGCACACACGGGCTACCACCAGAAACAGACACACCCACCCAGACACTCACGGACGCCAGCACCACATTCTCGCTCCAGATCCCATGACTTACCATTAAGAACCCCACCATCGCAGCCTAGAGTACTTCAAATAATATTCTTATAGGATTTACAAGTCGGCGTATTCTGCCTTAATAAGTGCAAACAATTTTGGTTACCAGGACAATTTGAAACAATTTGAAAGTTGCTATAAAAAGTGCTGGATTTTCTTCAGTTTTCTACAAGTAATTAATAATTACTATGTGTCATTACTTCGAAAGAACTTGGTATCTAACCTTGACGTATTTATTTGCCTTTTTTACACTGTTCGATTTTTGTAAAGTTGCAATTATTTTACAAAATTAACCATGAGTAAAATTACAAATCGACGGTTGCTTGTACTAAATATAAAACAATGAAAATTAACATTTTAAGAGATGTAATCAAATTTCATTAAATGAATTGTAATTCCTATGTCGGTGTTGTAATTGTTTCAAAGAATTGGTAAAATTACTTTTGTAAATTTACTATGACAGTTCGTAATTTAACTTACAATACTTAGTAAATTTACAAAACTCATTTTTTTCTTCTACTTTATTATTGTGCGTTAAAGCTACAAATATTTTTTTTTGTAAAATGATTGACGAAATTTTAACAGTGTATCTACATAGTAATAAGAAATCATTGGCAGTTTTAAAATGTTTTAAGAGAAAATGTTTTGTGATAGTAATGCTTATATTAATTAACTTTGTAGGATATTAACTTATTTATCATTCCGTTAGGACTTCTACATTTTGTAAGTTTAAATGTAGATACAAAATATTTGTAAGATATTTATTTGTATATTTCTAAAGTAAGACAAATTGTTCATACTTTTTGTATGTAAACTTAAAGTTGGTCTTAATTTGAATAAGTATTTAGATAAGATGGAAATGTATTATTTCAGTTTTATGAAAATAAAGGATTTTATGTAGATTGCAATAAGTATTAGTCAAGTGGGACTTATGAATTGATTTCTCTATGAATCTGTTGCTCTTCTAAGGTCTGCTAAAACTTAAACTCAAACAGTACCCAAAACGCTGTATATTTTCAGTATAGTGCCTTTCCGAAATCTTAAAATTAGTTCTTTGGGTACACTTTGTTTTTATACATTGTAATAAGATAAGTTTGGTTGTAATGCTCACTTTAATGCTAAATAATTACTAAATATTAACTCATTTCAGAGTTATAGACTGAAGTTAGCTTTAAGTGATAGATGCTCAGATAGCATGTAATAAACGTCGTAAGTTTTGTTTTTGCAGTTGAATTACCATTATCAGTATTCATTACTTTAAGTAAATTAATGAATCTCGTAACTTCATCTACCTCTATTATAAATTCTTAGTTAATGTATGTATAGCTTTGGCATAAATATGTATAGTTCTTAATGGTGGAGAAATTACTTCAAAAATCAATGACATGAAAAATTTGACAAAGAATTTTTAATTTTTTTTTTCATTATTATTAAAATCATTATTAAATAGAAAGATCTGCTAGGATCGTGAGATTTGAAACTCGAAGCTCTCTGCCTACCCCGTAAGGGACTTGAATATATAGGCGTATTTTATTAATCAAATAATTAAAAGGTTAAATTTAAAAACAAATAAAATCACCTAAGACACAAGGTACAAATTCGAATCCTGTCTAAACTAAGATTTGTGAAGTTTTGTACTAAGCACAACAGGAAATGTGCTAAAATTAAAAAATCATATACAAGTGTCATGTTTTTAAAAAAATAACAATAATTTAATTATGAAAATCTAATATTATCCTTGAAAACCGATAAAAAAGGACAATAAATATCTAAATAAAAAAGTAATTTGTGCCAAATCTAAATTACCAATACATATAATAATAATAAAATTGTTCAAATTAGGATGGCAAAGTACTTATGTAACAAGAAGTAATAATACTTACATATATACCAAACTTCAAAGCTTTTCAAAATTTAAAACAAAATGTTGGACTTCCGTTTAATAATTTGCACAGCCTGATTTGTAAATTAGACAAAATAAAAAAATAAATTCAAAATTTAGACAGATAAAACATCTGGTAGTTTTTCAAAATGCAAACTGAATTTAAGTAACACTAAAATCAGAAAAAAAATAAACTCCTACAAAACCTACATGTAATATAGCTAAGAACAGTCTGGCTCGCATCTGCTTTCAAAAACAATGTAATTGGTCCATCAGTTTCAAGTTATAATACCACAGACAGACACATCAAACTGATAACACCCCTGTTTCCATCGATCATTAAGAAGCGGTGTATCTGATCCTTATTTAAAAAAACTTTTACCCGAATAGGTATATTTCATTACTTGAAATATTATGCAGATTGTTAGCAATTTGTATAAAGTTATATTTTTCACAATACACTGCCAGTAACATTATAAACGAACCAAATTGAATGGTAACAAAAAACGTGATCGAAATTTAAGTTTAGCGTGTCATCTTACAATTCAGATTTTCTAAAAACACTCAATTTAACTAAGTACCTAATTTATTAATTGAATCTTTCTGATTCATTTCA
Organism: Calephelis nemesis; assembly: GCA_002245505.1. Taxonomy (NCBI): domain Eukaryota; kingdom Metazoa; phylum Arthropoda; class Insecta; order Lepidoptera; family Riodinidae; genus Calephelis; species Calephelis nemesis. The sequence continues at coordinate 140,018 of NJDD01002722.1, forward strand.
ATAAGCATATATTTATTTGAATGATTTCGTTTTGACGTTGCAAAAAACCCTTGTCGATAAGTGTTTACTTAATATGCCAACAAAAAAATATAATTAAAAAAGTCAGTTTTACTTTTTTATATTGTTAAAGGCTAAAGAGATTAATCTCATAATTTCTACCTTATTCTTTTATTTAAAGGTGTAAGATTCATGGTTGCTTCAGGTTATTTTTCACAAATTGTGTAAAATAAAACTCTCCACTAATTATATCTTTTATTTTTTGTAACAAGAATCCAATAAAATATTTAACATTGTATAGTGTATAAGTGCTTAGTCTTGTCATATATTTATTATCAAATATAACTATTGATTTAAACGTTGTATTATCTTCTTCCCAATATTCTCATCCTTACAACATAGACTACAAACATTAATGTCATTATCACAGCTGTCAATACTATGGTGGTCTCTAATGGTAAGCCGCATTTATTAACTTCGTAACTATTAGGTGTTATTGATACCTGAAATAAATAAAAAATCAGTAATTTATTAATAGACTATGGTAAGAGTAAAGTTAGGTTGACAATTTTTAGTCTATATCATAATGGAATAATGACCATATTACCAGGATGAACTTTGGAGTACTTTAGTCCATGTTTGTTGATACGAAGATTATGGTTTAAACATTTATATTATGAGATGCAAAAATGTGCAATCTATACAACAAAAACAAGCATTGACATTTATATGAAGGCGGTGAATGAATGCAAAACTTTACAACATATAAATTGAATCTTTCTAGTTTAGCGGCTAAATTATACTCCAGACCTGAACACTCCATTAAGGATAACGGTTTCTTATGTTCAGTTTGATAGTTCTAATCTAGTTTATCGGTTTGAGTCTCCTGAGTGGAAAAAAACCATATGACACATTTTTTTATGATATTGGAAGACACTCGTCGACAATCGTTCGTAGACAAATTCACATCGCCTAAAGACACCAAAGGTGGTAATGGTGCGTTGCCAACCTCAGGTCGTGTAGTTAGACCTCGAGCATAGGTTAGTTTACCGACTTTCTTACCCTCCGAACCGCAACACGTCAACGGCAAGCATTGACGTTATGGCAGCAGGAATAGATAAAGCGGTGGTACCAATCCAGGCGAATCACTGCGAAACTCTACCACTTAGTAGGACCATGTCGTCCTGTTAGTGACGGTTAGCCTTTGCTCGCCATTTACGAGCTGCCTAGGAGGAAGGCAGATAGTCTGTAAAGGAGCCCGGACCAACACGGGATTCGGGAAAGTATAGTAGTAACACGGGGAAGTAAGTAACGGTATTTATACATACATTTATATCACCTTCACATGCTTCAAATTTGCTAAACTCAATATACGTAAATTCGTTTTATGAAACCGACAGAAATTGTACTTACAAGCATGTATTTTGGATCCGGTCTGTTGCGCCAAGAAAATGACGGCACAGAATATTCTCGAAACTGTATTCCGCCATTTCGTTTATACCTATGACGCACCAAACAACCGTGGTGTGTGTGTCCACCAAACACAACCCTTGGCTTGATGTTATCAACCAAATAGTCAGTGGATTCTTTGGATAACGCATCAATCTTTGATCGGAATAACTTGTTTCTCTCTGGCAATGGCGGCGCATCCGGTTCAGTGCATTTGGCATCCGAAACTCTATATAATGGAAAATGCTAAAATATTTTCAGTTATTTAAGCACTATAAATTACTACGGCAAACTCTTTGCAAAAGTTGAAGGTCAATATAAAACAAAGTTATATGGCGTAGGGATGCGACAATCCCATCGCACGAAGTACAAAATTGCTAGATTTTTTAATCAATTTGATCAGTAGTTCGAGTGTGAATCTACAGAAGTTACTTTACTACCACGATTGCGTTTAGACCATAGGTATGTTTCCTGAAATACGAGGGTCAAACTGAAAGTTCTTAGAAAATCAAAAACTAAGCATTCTAGCAAGTTATTAGTTTTATTATAACTTTACAAAATAGCGTCCATTTACATCAATACA
>NJDD01002722.1:142334-188702 GCA_002245505.1 Calephelis nemesis
ATACTCAATATTATTGGTAAAGAGTTCTATTTTCAAAATTTAAACTTATTTTTTTAATTTAATGCTTTTAAGTTGCCAGTTCTAAAAACTTTCAGTTTGGCCCTCGTAAGTATAATTAGATCACTAATAAATCATTATTCTTTACTTTTTTTGATATTTAACCAAAACATCTGTTTTTTTTTTTTTAATTCGGTCAGTAACTAGTAAATAACGAATTTTATAAACTTATTCTAATTTGACGCAACTACGTTCTAAGCTGTCATGGCGTTCTGAATGACGTCACGTAGTGTTCCAACAGTAATATCAATTTGCAAAAAAATATATCAATGAATTTAGTCTCAAAACTCCCTAGATTTAGTATGTATAACCTTTCCTCTACTATGAACTAAAAAGTAAAAAACCTTTTTTTTTCTTTTTCACAAGTAAGTTCATAGTAGAGGAGGAGTATCAAAACTCCCTAGATTTAGGATGTATAATCTTTCCTCTACTATGAGCTAAATAATTAAAAATGCGCTAGGCACTACGAAATAATGTAATTAAATATATGAGAAAACAAGCCTATTAAAATAACGACTTAATTTATCCTGTTATTTCTACTATCCTTTGTACTATAGATAAAATATTACTAGCACTTAAATACAAACGTAAGCGACTAACGCTTAAACAAATACAAGCAGTTTAATGTGACTTGTAGGTGCAGGTCTCCTGTGTTAAAAACCTGCCTGCCAGGCAGAGTTATGTGCAGCATCATACCATTGTTAGGATCCACGTCTTAACGTATTCCTGCCGCCAGGTGTCATGGTCCAGTATGATAACACATTAGGCCTAGCAATGCACCTATAATGGTGGTAATTTTGTTGCGCACTCGCTAAACTAATTTTAAGTTATTTAAGTTATCGCTGTCTTCTTTCAACGAAAGTAACTGGTAGAGAAAAAACACTTTTAGTGCTGTCAAATTAGACCATACACGTCATTTCTACAGAAGTTTAATCGATCAATCGGAAAACTTCTCTTAAAAACATCATAATTTGACATGTTCGGACTAATCTGACATATCTAAAACGTTCCATCTCTTTTGTTTTTGTTTCATTTGAAAAAGATAGCATGCATCTAAAATAAGTTTCGTTTGTGGACAGCAGAATTACCACCAATATCTATGATGTCTATACGGTATGGTTATCTCTTACCATCAGAAGGACCGTATGCGGAACCGTGGTCTTACGCAATTTAAAAAAATGCATTAAACAATCTTCAAATTGAGTTTTATGGATTATTTCACTATTAGAGTAAAATTGGCGGGAGAATTCTGTAACGTCTCACCCTGATTATTACTTCCACCATACTTTTTTCTATCGTTATAACGTCGGTATTCACCATTTTCGAGTTTGGAGAGTTACGTTAGAGTCTCAAGATCTCTACTTCAAGTTGGAAACGCACAGACTATAATGTTTTACACCACAAAATAACTTAGTCAGTGTGCGGCTCTTTTGAAAGTAAGAGACAACCGTCGTCTATTGACATCAGAGAGGAGACACTAGTGTTTGGCTATTATATGTTCGGGTTCGTTGACCACATGTGTAAGTCCCTACCAACTAGCAAGAAGTAATAGTGTTAAATACTAGTGATAATTTTATACACCAAAAAAACCTATTTTGTCTCGACTAATATTTAAAAACAAAACTCACATAAACACCTAAAAGGTTAGTGAGATGCAAAAATGTAATTATTAAGGAAAAAGTTAAATACCTGCATCAATATTGGCTGACTATAGTTTACAGTTTTATCCTCGATTAAGCATGTGTTAGAGCTCTTGGAACATGCATTTAAATCATCTGAAATTAAATCAATGATATTTTGTTACTTTACGTAAAATTTGTATTCCTTACTAGATTCTTTTTCTACTATTTAAAAGGAAAAGGAAACGAGCATGAACAAGGTTAAATTTCTGTCAACATAGCACTAAAATTATATACAAGTGATAAATCTCATTATAAAGTATTAGCAAATTGTTGTCCTTAAATATGGTATTAATAAGGTAGGTATGGCGTTTAACGCCCAATGTGTAATACCGCCCGAAAGCTAAAAATCTAATATAATGCCGCGCGAGATACGTTACACTTCACGCACACAAAGAATAAACCAATGAGAACACACGTGACGACACGTGGCTCACGTCTCAAAAATTCTCAGTTACGAACCACACCTTGAGGATTGTGACAGTGCAGACTGTTTTTATAAAAAATCCGCCAACAAATTGGTAAGTTTCAGTTTATTTTTATGCTTTGTATGTCTTGTTTTGTAATTAGCTTTTATTTTAGATACCTCTATTTTATATTTCATTAAGAATTTCGTTGATTTGTTTGTAATTATGTGTGATAATATGATATCTAGGTAAAAGGTACTACTCGGGTAATAACGCCCTCTAAAGTGAGGTTTAGGCGTTAATACTCTGAATGGGCGCTATTAACGATATGCGGGCGTATATATACAAAGTTGAATATATGTGCATCATAATGACTTTTTTACTGTTGTAAATTGGCTGGCCTGTTGGTCAAGTGGTTAACGGCCCAAACTGCTGAGCCGGAGGTTCAATTCCCGCCCGTGACAAAAATTGTGTAAAGCAAAGATACTTGTTTCGCAAGTCCGGGTCGTAAATTGTTTCTGTTTATTTCGCGTTTGTAAAGTTTCCGCGACACATGATTTATTTCCTAGTGCGAGATATGCCTTTTTTTTAATAAAATAAAATAATTGATCTGATTTTTTCAGATCGGGCATATGAATTCCACACATAAGAAAAGAGGGGAGTCGTGGTCTAAAGAAACTATGAAAGCTGCCATTAATGCTGTGTAAAGAACCCATTTGACTCAGCGATCAGCAGCAAAGTATAATATTCCGCGAAGAACCTTAAGAGATTTAAAAAATGTTTAAGCTTTGTACTTAATTCCTGGGCGTTATTTGACGGAGTGTTTTTGGGCGTCATTAGCCAATTACGTTTAATAGCGCCTAATTAGCATTTTTAATAATCTATATTTTTACGACAAATCCTTTAGATATTGAATTCATATAGTTCCTAAACATTTTAGAAGTGATTTATTTTTTGATAAATATGATTAAGTATAAAGTATAACACGCGTTGTTCGTTTTACAAATTTTAATATTTAAATATTTGTAGTTCGTTTACAACAATTGTAATGTCTTCAACAAAATAAAAACATAATATACTTTTAGATTTTGTACGGCTCTAAGTCAAAATATTTATAATTATTAAGATAATACGTAATTTAATATATGGGCGTTACTAAAAACTGTATGCTCAATAACGCCCATGACAGGTAATTCAAAAAGGCATTGATTGTATTATTTTAAGCGACTGATAGCACTTAAGTGTTATTTTTCTACATTTATTTTTTGCCAACAAAACAATTTTTCAAAACAGTTTTTCAATTCAACTGTTACATTAAATATTATATTAATTTGAAGTTAAGTGGGCGTTAAATGCCTAGGGTACCTTAATAGAGCTTTGATATAGTTTTAAATAGGTTTATGTTTAAGGATAACATTTTCAGATGTACCTAAAATTAAGATACAATACATGATAGTCTATTTTATGGAAGAGGAGGCAAGCAATCTTATATCAAGTGATATCCACTTCCACAAACAGTTCTAACACTTCCAATACCAGGTTTAATAATTTAAGAGCAGTAAAAAATAATAATTTGGGTACAACACAAAAATACAGTATTTTTCTTTGTTTTCAAGTGAGTCATCGTAATTTATCTGCATTATCATTAATGTTACAAATCGCAAAATAAAATTGATTAAGACAAAAAATAACATACTTACATAGATGATATTACACAGCCTTGGCAAACACGAATGTTCAGAAACTTATTACATAAAACTGAAGAAGCTAATCTCAGGATCTACTGGTCCGATTTTATAGAGAGAGTGTGTTACGATAGCTTATTTATTTAGAAAGGTTATGGGCTCCATATCATCACGCTAAGACCAATAGGAGCAGAGCACCAATAAATAATGTTTCAAAATTGGAGTTTTTTGTCTACTGAGAGTTTACGTTGCGTAAACGGTTCAAGTTTCGCAAAAATCATGTATGACAAAGTTCCACTTTAAAAGTTCTACAAAAAAGTCCGCGACAACATATGTCTGTCATTTTAAGGTTAGCTCAGTAATGACATTTTCTATGCTATCCAAATTTGTTCTAAAATAATGCACTATTTAGGAAAGTGTCTTTAAAAACATCATTATCCAAATGGCCCAGAACGTATTCACCTAAATAAACGAAGTCGCGGGTTAAGGTTAGCGTTTAAGCCCAAACTAATTATTCCACACCCAAACCAATTATGCCCCAACTAAACATTTCCACAAAATTATGATCTATTAATTCATTTGGCACATCTTAGGAATTGTCGCCTTATCTAATCCCATTGTCATAACAATACTCCTCACCATTCTTGTATTCTGGCATAGACAGTATGGCAGCTCAATGTATTTTATACTTACTTAAGAAGATTGAAAACCCATCCGTATATTTTTTTTTATAATAATAAATATTCATGGACAAGTTACACAAATTAAAACTAACCCCAAAGTAAGCAAATTATATGCTTGTGTCATGGGTGTTGGTCAACAATACTAATACATACTTAAATAGATACTAGAATAAATTTAATAAACACTCAGACCCGGAAAGGCAGACATCTAAATGTTCATCACACAAATGCCTGCCCCCGTCGGGAATCGAACCCGAGCCTCGCGATTGATCGGTGTAGTTAGGCGTGTACGCTAGCCACTCGACCAACGAGGCGGTCAGGCGGCAATTGATAGACATTTCATGGAAATTATCAGAAAAACATATTTGAAAATTTAAGAAAATTAGAAATAAATTAGTTCCATAACTTTATAGAACATAACAGAATTACTTAAATCGAATTTAGTTTGTTTGAGTGTGTATTAAGTAATGAAGTGCATTTTATTGCAGTTTAACTAAAAGATTGATAACTTCATGCTGCCCCTTGTTTTTTTAATGCTTAGTTTAGGTCATTTTTAAGTTTTTTACCAGTAAGTGACATATACTCACGCACCTGCTATTTTGTCTATCGCTTTTCTGGCTTTGGTACAAAGGCGGCAATGGTCCCCCTCCATCGCCATAGAATTTATTAAAACAAAGTGATTGCCTTTCATAGATATAAATTGTACTGATGGAGCATTTAATAATTTCTCGAACCTCTCGACTGCACCTCTTCTAATTCTAAAAAGACAAATACATTTCATTACTTTCAATTCACAATAGAAGAAAATCTTTTAGGATAATGGTTTTAAGTTAATTAAATTGAGACAATATCATATACATGCATATCTTCACACGAAGTCCCTGATGAGTAAGGCAGAGAGTAGTCGAGAGCCAAAGGTCAAAACTGTTGCATGGAATAAACAATATGTTTTAAAACTGTTATGGATGTCATAATCTTTCTGATTAGTTATGTTCGGCCGGGAATCCTAAAAGAGCGTCTTTGCTTAATGGGTACCTGTAATCAATTGGCTATCTACAGGCACGCTAGTCGCAGTTACCATTAACCTATTGCTCAATTCACTTTATCTGGAAGTTTATCTTTTTTTTACTATTCAATCTCATGAAAAATATAGATGGTAAACAATAAATAAGAGATAAAAATTGTTACAGAGCCTTAACACTGATTAACAACCATTTATATAGTCATGCCACTATTTATATCTAATGATGGTGAGTGCAACATAAGAGCAAGTTTCAATATTGCTTGACATTAAATATCTTAACTTGGAATTTTTTAGGAAAGAGAGTGTAATAGTATTATTACTAATTTTGTTTCAGTATGAAGACACAAAAATATTTAAAAAATAGTAAAAATTGTTTTGCATACAATACAAAATTTATCTTTAATGTACATAATGCACTATCATACAGTTTTATTATAACTTGTTAAACAAACTGAATATTTACCGATTATGAAATCCAACATCATGATTTCCCACAGCTACATACATTTTGGTACTAGCTGGTATTGCAAATAAATTGTTAAATCTTTCAACATATTCAATAAATTGGTTTTCATTAGTCCATTCCCCTTCATCAAACAAATCACCTGAAATTTTTTGTTGACAATATCAATATTACTTTATATAATTAGAGTAATGAAATTATGACTCTCAGCAGTGAATTTTTAATTTATTTATATATAGTAATTGCATTCTATGAATAAAGGGTTAACCAAGTGACAAAACACTAAGTAAAATAAAAAATGTGTTCACATATTATACATACAGTACAATACAAACTCTATATATAATGACACTGTATGGACTGTGCAGTGTGCATTTAATAACTTTATAGAGAGTTGTTAAATGGGGAGAAGAGAAATCAGAATTAGAAAAAGTTTATTTCAGACTAGTTATAACATAAAAACAATCTTAGCCAAATGATTTTGCACTTTAAGGAGTTTGTCGTTAAATTGAGGGAATGTAACTTGGAGTTTACATTTACGTCATATAGATATAATTATATGACACAAACGTATTTAGGTATAAATCTAAGCATCTTAATATTCTGCTTACTTCTTTAAAAACAATAATTGCTGGTACCTGATTATTATTTTTAACTCTTAATTGTACACAAAAAAATTACAGAAAAACATAAGACTAACATAATTGTAAGTACAAATGGCGAGCTTATCTCTAATGAATGAAATTTGTTCCAGCCAACTCGTTAAAGGAAAACAATAAAAGAAATATGATTATTATTATTATTTTGTATAGATAGGTATATTTAATAATAATAATAATAATAAATTTATTGCCAAAGGATTAAAAAATACAAATATCTATAAACAAGTATTAATCTAAAGGGTAATTATTAACTAATTAAAAACAAAACTTAATTCGAAAAAAAAAACAGTTTTTGGCAAAAGGAAACAAATTCAGCTAATGCTTCATCAGTTGCCAGATCTGACTGTGAAATGCTGATTTTCATTTGTCCCTAGCTTTATGCTGGCATTGGAGCTTTTCGAGTATTGTTGACGAGGTGGTAATCAATATGAAAAAAAAATACACTATACAGATACCTTATATAAAAAATGCTAGCACTAGTTTGTTTGGTAATGCTTTGTTACTACATACATATGAGTGTATATTCGTTTTATATTATACAAAATTATTTTATTTTAGAATTAGATTTATATATACCATTCTATTATAACAATCTATATAAATTGATTTTGACTACAGAATTCATGGTATTATATTTTAAAATTACCTAGAATAAAAACAACATCAGGTTTATGTAGTGCTATAATTGCTTGAAATGCTTGCTTCATTTGCCATTCCCTTCTCCATTTGTCCAACCAGTGACCTCTATAAGGTCCCAGTAAGTGTGTGTCAGCCAAAATAAATGCTCTTAAATGATCTATAGTGTCTGAATTATTCAACGAGGGCCATGCACACTGCAAAAAAGATGCTACATTAACAACACCAAAAATAGGTACATAACTATAACTTAATACTAGATTTTTCATCAATTTTCAATAAGATTTTTGACATGCACACTCTCAAACTACTGCCTTACCATCTTAATATAATGAAACTTAGTTTTAAATTTCAAGAATGTTAAAAATGTTATCCCCAAACATAACTCTTATAATAACTTGATACTTAAAATAACTAGATATCATCATAATTTTTATATCATTTTGATATCATATCATTTTTATATAAAAATCAATGCCACTTTTCATTGTAATGTTATAACTCAAGAACGGCTTTACCTATCCAAACCAATTAGGGCTATTTAGTAGATGGTTTATATGAAGTTTAAATAAAATTGGTCTAGGTTATTAATTTTCTTATCAAACATTTGTAACAAATAAATTCAAAAAAATGGTGGATCATTTTGTTAATAGGTAGGTACCTATTTTTCAGTCAAATTGAAGTTTATTCAAAAGAGATTGTGCTGTCATATTAAATTTTACAGTTGTTTTTTGCTTTTGTTGTGTTATGTCATTCACGCGGTCATAAACATAGCAAAGCATGTACCGGGCGTCTAGTAATATATATAATAATATACATTTTTATCTGTATTTGTCACCTAACTCCTTCTAAACTGCTAGATGAACTTGGTGGAAATTTTTGACAGAAATTGAATTGGTTACACTTAAAAGCATCTGCACGCCCATATCCCCGAAGGAGTAGGCAGAGGCACAACCAAGGCACCCACGACTAGTCGAAGACACTAAGTTCCACAATATGATAGGTGGCAAGCCTATCGCCAACCGGGCACATTTCCAATCCTGAGTAACATTTTTTTATATAAGAAAATCGGAAAAACCCAATTTTATTTTTGTTGCCCGACCCGGGACCTCATGAGATCAAGTCCAACAACTGAACCGCTAGACCACAAAGGTGATAGTTTACACTTAAAACTGCAAAACTTAATTAAATAAAACAGATCATATTTCAAGTTACCTGAGCGATTACTACATAGTAGATAATGAATTCACAGTATAGGGTGATAAATAACAGACCAGCAATAAATACCAATAACTTTTTGGATATTCTTCGCATCGTTTAGTGAATCAATGAACTAGATACACAATTGAAATATTGTCTTATAAACAGTATTACAGTGTTTAAAAAGCCCTGATGATGCTGTAAACAGTGAAACCGGTTGGCTAGAAAGTAGCAGAAAGTGTTAAATAAAGTATACAGTGGATAAGTACAAGTGTTAACTGCAAACAAAGTGTTTATAAAAATGGAATTCCACCAAGTGCCGACGATAGCAAGTATAGATTCTGAAATATTGTCTAATACTACAATAACTTTTACATAATCTTACGTAATCTTTTACGTAATATTATTCAAATAAATTAAACAACAGGTTAGAGGTTCCATTTCTTCATCATATATACAGAAACTTTAATATAATTTATCGTAGAAGCCGATTAGGTGTATATAATAAACGAAACGAAAATCCTTTCTTAAATTTTCAGAGTTTTTATCACATTTTTCTCATTCGAACGAATCACGAAATTCAGAAAACATATTTTACAGATTTACGTTGCTTCGGACTGTAGGTAGTGAAAAAAACAGGTGATAAAGTTTTAACAACATTCAGCAGCTGCTATCTAATCACTAATCAGTGCTAACTGCTAATCACTACTGACATTTTTTAGGCCAGCTACATACATGCGGAAAACCCGTAACGGAATTCTGTTTCGAAATCTCGGAACGAAATTTTCGACCTTATAAATAACTACTCGAACTCTGTATGGAAAGAATCCGAACTACCGAAGTGGTAATTTGTACCTTTATACAGTGCATTTTTAGACAAAAAAAAGTAACATCGTGATTTCACGCACCATTAGACTGTATCTACATACATATCTTCACGCCAAGTCCCTTACGGGGTAGGCAAAGTGTACCGAGTGCCAGACCTCACGATCCTGACAAAACTGTCTTGTTTCCTTCACATTCATTATCCTTTTCATACAAATACGTCGGTTTCGGAGACTCTTGACACCAACCTCGGATAATATCCGATTGATCTGATCGTGAAATGTCAGCCTTGGTCTCCTCGGGTACCTACATCCATCCACATTCGCATTATATATCTGCTTTGTCAATCTTTCATGTATCATTATTTCCACATGACCGAACCAGCGGAGCATGCCCTTTCGCATTTTAACACCAACACTTTCTTTCAATCCCACTATTTCTCGGATCTCACTGTTACGAATGCGGTCAGCGAGCGTTACACCACAGATTTTCCGTAGTGCTCTCATTTCGACCGCATTTATCCTACTTTCATGACCTTTCTGACATACCCAACTCTCGCTTCCATACAATAACGTTGCGATAAGCACAGAATTATGCAAAGCGAATCTAGCTCTTTGACTCAAAACCTCGCTTTGGAATAGCTTACCCAAAGCTCCATTCACACTATTCCCTGCACCCACTCACCTATCTACATCCTTGGTGTATCTTCCATCCTTGCTAAAAGCACTACCAAGATATTATACAATTTCATTCACTTGTTCCAGCACTACATTATCAATAAAAACTCTTACATCCGTTCTGGCTACGTCTCTTTCAAACACCATTATTTTTGTTTTTATTGCATTCAAATGAAAGCCCCCTTTCTTTACAATCTCCTTCCATAACTGTGACCACTGTTTGCAGCTCAGATGGTGTAGAGCCCAAAAGTACAGCATCATCTGCATAACGCCGCGCAAGCAGTTCACCACTTGGTCACCTATACGACTTCCCACATTTAATTATCTTAACCTTTGCAGACATTTGTCCAAATACAAGATAAACAAGCGTGCTGACAACACACAACCCAGCTTGACGCCAATATTAACATCAAACCAAGGCGATATGTTGCCAGGCAAAATGTCCCAAAGTTCCTTACGTACAACCCTTTTAAACGCTTTTTCGAGATTTTATGGAAAAAAAAGAGAGTTTATGGAAACATTTGTTTATGGATACAAAGTGAAAGTTATATTTTAAAGTTAATTTTATCAAAACTTCCGCAGAGTTTAGGACCAGAGATTTTTATAAGTGATGCTCTTAAGTCCAAAGAACATTTATGTATGGATTAAGCGTTCTATCTGTTCCAAATAAGATACAAAATAAAACTGAAATCTCTAAATCCTTTAGTATTATTAAAACCATTATTGATTTTTAATAAATATCGTCTCGGTTGTTTTCTTTAAAAATGACTCCTCGTTTTATTGTTTGAATACGTAGCTTTTTCAAATTAATATTATCCATTACTTTTAGGTCAAAGGACAAGAGATTCTCAAATTTGTTTTTTTGAAAAAACTGTTGGTAGTTGACCCCTGGGAGCTTTATTTAAATATAACAAAATCACTTTTTTGGTCGAGAAACACACAGTGCTATGGATTCGCTGCGGTTGATTTTGGAATTGAAAACTCCTTTATCAACGTTGCGCACTTTTTTTGGGGATGGCAAAAACTTCTAAACTCGCGTCAGATCGTAAGACGGCGCCCTGCGCATGCGCGAATAAGACGGTACGAGTTCTAGAATAAAACATAGATTCATTGCTGTTTTTGTATTGCTTAGATATTTACGAAGAGTATAGGATGCACAATGGATAATACGCTGCAATATACCTAACATTACATTCTCACATATAGCAGATACGTATAATATCAACAGACATTGCTCTATTTGTTCCATCTTGAAAGTAAGCTTTATGTGTAGACGAGCAATGTTCTTTGTACAGATAATATGACGACGCTCCTAGCCGTCACGTCGGTTTTTGTCAAGCCAAATGCAGGTTATATATATATGAAAATAATATTTGTGCATAAATGATAGTACTTTTATACTGATAATTAAAGCAATTCGTGAAAAATTATTCCCTAACTATTAAAATATCAAAAATGCACAACGTTAATATTCAAGTTTTTACTTCTACCGGCACTCCCGGAGTGCAACCTGTCTTTTTTTTTAGAAACGGAATTCCGTAACATAACTTCGAATGTATGTGGCAGGCCTTAGACCAGTTGCCATTTGTCACAGATGACAGACTATACTTTGATGTCAGTGACAACGACACAAAATTGACATTACGGCGGTTTTTGTTTTGGGTGATACTCAGGGTGATAGCGTGAACATGCATCTGTCAACATCTGTCATTATGGATAGCGCCCACTGTTGACGGAGCGGAGCGTGTCGAGTCGGAGCTCATCGCATTGCATTAAGATCGTAAAATATGGAAAGTGGCGCCACTAGTAGTTGTCATACGAAACTTTAGAGTTAAAATGTCATCTGTACTCTATTCACAATCACATCGTGATCTTTGGTAACTGTAGGCCAGCCGCAACGAGAAATGCGCGCGGAAATCAGCGCCGATGCACCGCGGCACAGTGGGCTTTGCTCCATCTAAATGTATGAAAGCGGATTATTGCGCTGCGATGCGCCCCGTCCAAATGAGTACCCTCCTTATACGAGCAAAATGTCGTTAAAATTATAAGATTTTACTCATTATGGTACATGGTAGTTTGTTTTTTTTACACGAAACTGAATCATTAACAATAAATTGCGGATATTATTTTTCTCAAAAACTCCAGCGCTTTTTTTATAAAATCTTAATATTAAACTGGCAGGTCACCACCCTAAAAATAAAATCGAAACATTAGATATAAGTATGTCAAATAATTGCAGCTTGTATTTCAAATTAAACAAGCAAAGGAATTTTGTTTAGTCGTGTTTTTACCTTAGTGAAATCTAGTTATACCTACATTATCAAAAATCGTAGGTATTACTAAATCTAGCAAGCATCTGCAAATTATGGCAACATTTAATTATCAATGCGGGACTTTATAGCCTATTGACTAAGTCTGACGGCTACCCTTCCTATTTACTGGAACATGACACTGTCATGAGTCATGAGTTTAATGCACCCTAACGAATAGGAAATCTGAAACGTATATTCATATGCCATTTTAGGTACTTTTGAATACAGTACTAGTGGATTATTAAAAATAAATTCAACGTATCCTATAAAAGAACTTATTGTATACTGTTAACTGAAATGTTAATAATTCGCCTGTGTTCAAGAGTACTTAAAATGACGTTGGTGCACAGTACTTTACCAATGGTTTTGTAATTTATGAGTATTCCCGTAAATGGGGGATTTGCGAAACAGGCTTAAAATTTATACCCGGACCCGGGCCTCAGTCATAGACAAGCACGCACCTGTAACATATATGGTGTCTATACACCACGGTTGTCAATTACCACGAAGAAAGCCGTGTCTTTATTTGCAGTCTTATGACATAACCATATATAGGCCGTATTCTGCCAGATGGTAATAGATAATAATATATGTATGTATATATACATGATTTGAGGATGTAAATAAAACAGTAATTACTGTCCTTAGTCTATATTTCTAAATTACGTTAAATAAAAATAAATAAAGTAGAGAGCCTCATTATAAATATTTACAATTTCATAATACATAATTTTAATTTTGTCAACCGATTACTTTTAAACATTAAGTACCGACATGCCAGTTATAAAATTTGACATGATTTAAGTTTTAGTACACATCTGCGTTCGTTTCAAATAGACTCGATTTGAACTATTTATGTTTTAACAAATCAATAATTAATATTTGTTTACAAAAGCAATTAAGATACATTTTCAGTTCATTTCAGATATATCACTAACTTACAGAATACAAGTGTAAAATAAGAAATAAATTACAATAATTATGTCAATGTTAACTCTATCCAGTTTTTATGATCAATGAATAATCTAAATATAACGGATCGTGTAAAAAATGTAGATTAAATAAAAAATAAACGTGAACTTAAAATTTTGAGAACACATATTTTTAAATAGCGTTGATTAAGAACTATTAACTTTTAATTTTGACTATACAACTAGAGGTAGGTACATCAAGCGCTTTTAACGTTACTTTTCGAAGAATATACAGGGTCATACGATTCCATACTAATAATATTATAGGCAAAGCTGTCTGTCTGATAGCTTTTACGAGTAAACGGCTGGAGCGATTTTGTTAAATATGTATACAGTTAAAGAACCGAGTCACTTCAATCCACCCCCAAAAGAATATACTGGGGGATGAGTTTTTTTATAAAAATCATTATAGAAATAACCATAGCTGTAGGGTTACTCTTGAATATCGATTTCATGCAAATTGGAAATTTGAATCGGATGTGTTATTTTAGGTACTCTAAAACACAGTAATAGCGAATGATTAACATTTAGTTACAACAAAATTCAAAGAATCCGATAAAATCATTTATTGTTTATTCTTAATTAAACTTAAATAATTCGCTAGTATTGTGTTCAAGAATACCTAAAGTGACAGATCCGATTCCAATTTCCAATATTGCATTTATCGACATTCAAGAGTAACCCTACTGTTGTCAGAAGTAACTATTCTTCGCAACGAAATTGTGGTTAAAGTATTAACACTAAACAGTTCGTGTTTGTATAATTCCAGAACGAAAACCCCTATAAACGTTGCCAGCAAAAAATTACAAAAGTTAAGTCAATTTAATCAAAATAGCAACTAAGTAATATATCTTACAGTAGCAAAAGTATGACTACGCCCTTCAGTTGGAGACAATTTAACATATTATTTGACATATTTATTTTTTTTAGATTTTACTGAAAAAAATTCTTTCTTGGAATCAAATCATTTTATCGCGTCTTCGGTTGAGTTGATAGAAAAGTAATAGTTCGATGCGCAATAAGGATTGGCGTTTATGTCTTTCTATTCTGTTTGTCTATTTTTAGCACTGGGAGTTCATACATTGTATGTAAGCATCTAAATTATGTACTACCGCGTATCAATTTGATAAAGGCTTATATTAAAAGCGAATAAATTACAAACTAATGCTGTACAGTTTAGTAATATAATAATCGTAAGCAATTAAGTACAGTATTTTCTGCTAAGATCTAAATTTCCTAAATATGAGAAATTGTTTAAAACTAAAATATAGCATAGAAATGTAATTAAAATATTGACGTTACAGCAGATCTATCAACTTAATTCAAAGCTAAGCTTTGAATAGACTTGGGATATCACGGTCGCAAAATTCATTTATATAATTTTAATTGGTCCTATGCTTGTACATATATATACAAACAAGGTATTTGTAGGAAGTAGACACACTACATACATTATATCATTCACAGTTGATTTAGCGCAGATTAAAAGGTTTTGAACAGTTGGGAGAGGATTTAGAAAAAGGAAATCATATCAATAGTGAAAGTTAGAAATACTGAAAAACAGAATCTACGTGACTACATAGCTCCTACCCTGACTCCCAAGAATTTCACGTTGGAAAAATGACATCGCATCAAAAGGTTATGCGTTGTATCTTATTATTATCCAAATCAGATGTTAAAAAGCTTTACCCATTTGATGGATCGACGCTATTTATAAGTTTCCAGCATCCAGAAGATGCAAAAGGCGGAGGAGCTTGGAACATGGAGATAGACAAGGGTGGCCGGGCCGATATCCGATTATAGATAAGAAAGGTATAGGGCGAAAAGATGATCACAAGCACAACAAAAAAACTAAATTTAAAATGAAATTGCCTGAAAAATAAGTAAAAAATATTCATACATTTGAACTAGGTATCGGAACCGGTTATAAAACTAAGACACGATCACTTATAGATAACTTACTTATTAGGGTCAATCAACCACTTGGTTTCGTAAGAACCCCAGTGCACTTTCGTCTCGGCGCGATCGCGTCGTTTCGCTTGGACGATGCGTTACGTTTCAAAACGTTATCGTTTTTTATAAAGCTAGAACAATCATAACTTGAAGCGATATCGTGTAAATGAAGGGTAATGACCGAATTTGTATGTAAAAACAAAATTTTGTCTATGACGACACGACTTAAAACACGTTAATATCAAATTTGTTATTTGTCAATTGTCAGACGTCTAACGTCTATCGCCGACGTCACGTTTTGTTTGGCACGAACGTTCTACGCTTTTTGAGTTTGACATTTATAAGCGGCCCGAAACGAACGTTCGTTTCAAGACGACGGTGGTTCATTCTAACCCCCCTGTCTTGTTTTATAAATAAATAGTAAAATAATAAACAACTAACAACTTAAAATTAGTTCGAGTATCAAAACTTGTTAGATAGACGAAAAACTACCAATAAGCACAACGGTTGACACGATGACGCGAATGACAGCGGACTAACACGCTTCAATATGCATGCGTGCTTATTCGATTTGCAGAACTAATGCGGTTTTAAACAATAAACGGAAACTTTGAACCTTCTATATTTAAATGCAAAATTACACTAACTTGCGCAGAGACATCATGCTATCTTTGAATTTGGTGAGAAAAATGCTAATCTCAAGTGGTAAGAGTACGTTTTACCCGTCAAGACAGTCAAGCAATTGTAATGAAAAACAAAAAAACATGTCGTCGATTAGGCTTGGCTGATCGTATTTTTCATGTTTGAGTTATATGCATAACAAAAAAACGAATTCTGATATCTTGCATTAGCTCCAACTCTTAATTATTACAGTAAATACATTTCTGTGTTAAAAAGAGAAGATTTGAATATATATTTTACAAAATATTCGCAAAGTCAAAAAAAATAATTAAAATTACAATTTTAGATTTGTTTTTTTTTGTTACATTTTTGAAAAATACAAATTGCCGTGCCAATTTTTTCGTTCACTAATAACAGTGTTTGTTGAAGTCAATTACATCAATAATTTTAAATATCAATTGTGGTCAATCTTATTATTTACTTAATATCTACATACATATATTACACCATAATAACACCATATTAAAACGGTTAAAGATATGCGACTTTGTCTCTTTCATATTACATATCAAAGTAAAATATGTTGTTTTCGTTTATGGGTATCGTTTTTCCTACTTAAAGGAACATTAATAAAATAAATGACTTTTGACGATGTCGCAGTAGTTGTAGCAATCAGAATAAACAGATGGCGAGTTCTCCAACACACACAAAACTTATAACCATCACTTATTATTATTTTAATTTACAAATAGGACTCGACTGACAAAGTTTTCGCGGCACCAGGGCCCGATCTGTGAACCAATCAGAGCGTTGATTTCAAATCACACGTTTAGCGTCCACGCGTTTGTTGGTTGATCGTCATAGAATTGAAAGAAGGCAAAATTTCTAATTAATAAATCAAAAGCCTATCAGTATTAATTGCATAAGCAAAATCATATTCTTACACTAAATGTTAGTAGTATAAATAATAACACCTAAAATTATTTTTTTGGTAAAAGAATACTTACTCATTATTCTGTTTTGCATAATACCGAGCGGACTTGACTTGACTAAAACAGTAATTTAAATCACTTTAGGAATAAATTGGTAACTAAAATTTGCTTTCTCTGACACCTAATTTTTACGAAAGCAAAGATTTTTAAATCTGAAAATTATACATTTACTGTTTAACATAAACCTATAGACACGGCAATATTATCTATACAGTAGGTATTGTAACTCGGTCGTGTCCTTAAAATAAGTGCCTACAGCCACGCGGTGCGTAACCATGAGATAGGGCTGTCTGTTGAGTGAGTGAGTTTCTATCTAAAGCACCCGTCATGAGAAGCTATAAATTATGTAAACAAACATCTTTTACCAAGTATTTTCTTTTACTTCGAGACAACAATAAACTGACCATATTCAATCGAAATAAAAAAATAAACGGGTTATATGAAAGTAACGACCTATTTAATTTAGTCGGATCATATCTAACAACTGACGTTTGAGTGTCTTGGTACGGGGACGCGCCGGTCGCCGGGAATGCAAACCATCGGTTCGTCTTTTGGAAATAAACGCGTCATTCGAGTTTTGAATTTTTCATTGCTTTGTTAAAATCGCGGATTTAGTTGTTATTGTTAATTTTTTATCTTTTCGTTATCACTTTGTTATTGTTGCCTTAATTTTAATTTTTTTTATCCATTATTTGTTATTGTGTATTAACGTATAATGAAGCCAGTACCCAGTACATCTAAGGAAATCAATTTGCCACGAAAAAAATGTCAAAACATACATAATTTATTATACATATTTAAATTATTAATTAATTAAATATTAAAAAAAATACTTTTATCTTTGAACCAAATGTTGTTAACTCCCGAACGTTTGTTTACATAATTACAGCTTCTCATGACGGGTACTTTAGTTTTGAGATTGCAAATTCATTACTTTTTATTTATTAGCACAGATACTTAGTAACAATTTAAAATATTAATATGATTAAATAAATACTTTGTGAATTGAATAGAAAGTGTTCAATAAAAATGCAAGTTGTTTTTTTTATTGACAGATTTAATTAAAAAACTATGATTATGTATGTGACTTAATAACAAACGGATCTTATAAATTTGCGACCGAAAAATATTTGCGCCTTGACTGAGATGTACGAAATGCTTTATTATTATATTTAAGTGTATACAAAATCCGCATTCGAAAATAAAGCACAATATATTCTACTTGTCATGTTAAATAGCTACTTGTACTTATTTCGAGTAAAAATTCGCGCAGTTACTGATTAAAAACCAGCACACCGTCCGTTCGTCACTGCGATGATCCGAACGTGTAGGTATAGCTCGCTTTTTTTTTTTGAATGACTAATGTGTTGCCAACTTCTGTTTTTACAACTTCACCAGGCTTTGATTATAGCTCGCGAGTCCTCCGTTTATATGAAGTTGGAATACTGTATAGATAATATTACTGTGCTATAGACGTGTTTCTATTTCTCTGAATGTGAAAAAAATAAAGAATTGTGTATTTGTGAGTTCTATTTTATAGTTGGTGCCAATTACTTAGTGATATTAGAAGTAAATGAATAAAACCATAAGTTCTTAGCCTGACTAGTAGACTGCGTAATAGAGTACATTGAAAATTTTATTGATCGAGTAATGATTTCATTCTACTTTGATTCGTTTTGGTTTATTGTGTGATAATATTTACAAAATCAGTTTTTGTGGATGAATGCATTATAGTACTAAACGAGATGTCTAATATTTTAAAGTTAGCTGAATTTTATCATAAGATCAGATAGATAAATACTTTTATTTGTATCTGTCATTGCATAATTAAATACTAAATCTAATATGCTGTTCCGACTTCCGACTGACAGCTTGTCTCAAGATGATGTTACCAATGTTTCACAATTAAAATCAGATAAATTTATTTTGGAATTGTTTTTAAGGACAATAAATTACAAGTTGTAACAAAGATATATTTCTATTTTTTGATGTGATGAACAGGCAAAGGAACCAACAGACCATTTGATGGAAAATGATTTCTTTTGCCCATGGAAATCTGCAACATAAGTTGAGTTACTCTTGCATTGCTAACTCGTAAATGAGATATTAATACGCCTTTTAAAAGATCCCATGTCATATTTTAAGTAAAACACTGATTCAGGAAATAATATTCATGATATTTAATTACCTAACAATTTTGTAATAACGTCAACTTGAGCGCAACTGCAAAAAATACTTATTAGTATATCACGTTTAAACTTTAAAGCTAAACACAAAATATTTAAAGCGACAATTCAATACTCAAAGCTTACCATAAAACTTACTATTCAACAAAAATATTAACAAATTAACGTTTATTTTCGCTTTACCAAACATATCCATTATGGTACAACCTTCGTACTGTTTCTGGAGCAGGTCCTGTATGTCGATGTCCACAGACTCCATTTCCACTCCCATAAACTTCCCCTTCACTGTGAACACACCGTTATGGTTTGTTGGTGCTATTTCGAACTGCACATTTTTGAGTTGCGAGTTCGAAAGGCCGTCGATCTCTAAAAGGACACCTCTTTCGAAAAGCTTCGCACCCGAATATTTAACTGTCAATTTCGTTTTTAATTTTTGAAGGTCTTTCCCCGATCTCCTTAAGCAGGCATGAACGCTTCTGGAACAAAAAATAAAATGATGAATCTTTAATGAATCAAATCCAGATGTGTAAATAGTTGCAATTGTAATACGTTTTACTATTAATATGTGTAGGGTGTGTTACTTTACTCATACCTATTGGTGTTATAAAATAATATTGATAAGTACTAAGATATTAACTGATATTTTTTTTACGATATTGAAAGGCAAACAAACAGACGGATTTCATGATGGTAAGACATTCACGGCACCTAGATACACCAACGGTGGTGCGTTGTGAACCAGAGGTAGGTATGTTAGGCCTCTAGCAAAAGTAAGCTTACCGGCTACCTTACCCTTCGAAATAACCCAACGGTAAAAGATGTTATGGCGGCAGGAATAGATAAGGCGATGATACCAATCCTGGCGAGATGCTGCGAATCTCTACCACCTAGTAGGATGGCACGGTGTTGGTGACGGTAAGACTATGCTCGCCTTTTAGGAGATACCTGGCAGAAAAATGGTATATCAAAGGAGCCCGGACCAAAACGGAGAAAAACGATAATGATAGATAGGCGTAAATGAAACCTGAGTGCGTATTAATGACTAATTTTAATGTAATATTTTTCACTAATAGAAAACTACAATCTGCTAAGTATAGACTCGTACGTGCCGTAGGAGATCAATGATACATCGGCTCATACAATATGCGTCAAGTCGACATTTTTGATAAGCGGCCCAACCAAACGTTCAAACATTTTAACAGATTTTGAAAAAAAGAGTAGATTATATAATCGACTTTTAGAATTTTCGTGTTAATCGATTTCTTCCACATTTCTATGCCGATTCTAAAAATTTTTTACATTTTAAAAATATTTAGTGCCGAGTTCCGAGATTACTATTACCACTATCGTCACTGGATCTGATGGTGAAATCCCACGGAAATCGAGGAATATACTCCTGTCTACAGAGTTGATTTAATAATTAAATCTGCAGTCGGTTTCTTGCAGGTTTACTGTACTTACTTTATTACTATTGGCTACTTTAAAAGATTTACTATTGTTTGTAAGCATCTCAAAAAACATTCAAGTATAATCTGAGGTAAACAAAAAAAAAGCTATTTAGACAAAAACCCTACCTTTTACCAGTATGAAGATTTTCTAGACAAGATTTGATATACTGATCATAGGATTTACATTTCTCCTCATAATACTTGGTCTTTTCTTGTAAACTCTGTTTGGTGCGTGTGAGGGTCGCCAGGGCTTTCCTTTGGGCTTGTCTATACTTGCCCTTATTGCATAAATCTAATGCGATTGACGTGACAACGGCTTGATATCCATCCTCTCGTGTCACGTAACCTTCTTCTTCAAGGGTTTGCAGGTTACGACGTAGTTTCGCGATATGTTCCCTTAATGTCATGACTTCGTCTGGCCGTGCTTGTCCTGAATATATCCGTCTTCGTACTTTGTCACTGTACTGCTCCTGCTGGTCTTTTGTTGTTCCGATACATAGAGCTTCTAGCAGGTGTTCACCTGTTAAAATAAAATAAAATAATGGACAAATTACACAAATCGAATCTAACCCCGAAGTAAGCAAATTAAATGCTTAATATGTTATGGGTGTTAGTCAACGATACTAATACATAGAAATACTTAAACAGACACCAGAATAAATTTAACAATCACCAAGAGTCCAGATCCAGAAATGCAGATCTAAACTACACACATGCCTGCCCCCTGTTAGTCAGTGGCTTTAGGGCTAGGCATGTACGCCACTCCTCGTCTAACGAGACGTTCTATAAGATACATGATATTTTGTTAAGAAATTAAAATTAATTTGGTGAAAGGATGTGATAACTCCATCGCCCGCTAGTGAAACAATCCAATAATTTAGATTTCTATGTTATTTTTACGTTATCGCCTCTGTGGTCTAGCGGTCCGGGTGTTGGACTTGACTGCATGAGGTCCCGAGTTCGAATCCCGGGTCGGGCAACAAAAAGAAAATTGGGTTTTTCTAATTTTCTAATAAAATAAATGTTGCTCGGGATTGGAAAAGTGCCCAGTTGGCGATAGGCTTGCCACCTATCACATTGTGGGACTTAGTGTCTTCGGCTAGTCGTGGGTGCCCTGGTTGTGTCTCTGCCTACTTCTTCGGGGATATGAGCGTGAAGATACTTTTTTTTTCTACGTTATTTTACCAAAGCAGTCCTTACTTTATGGCATTAGACATTGAGCAAATAACAAGCAAACGATTCTCATGATGGTAAAAACATTGGCCTATAAACTCCACAGATGTTACAGGTGTTGTATGTTTGTGTGTGTTTTCCCCGTGTTGGTCCGGGCTCCTTTGTAAAATAGATAAACTGCCTTCCTCGCCAGGCAGCTCGTAAAAGACGAGCATGGGCTTACCGTCACTAACACCGTGACATCCTACTAGGTGGTAGAGTTTAGCAGCGACTCGCCCGGATTGGTACCACCGCCTTACCTATTCCTGCCGCCAGAACGTCATGACGTGTTCCGGTTCAGAGGGCAAGGTAGTCGGTAAACTTACTTTTGCCCGAGGCCTAACATCCCGGTTGACAACGCACCATTACCACCTTTGGTGTCTCTAGGCGGCGGGAATTTCTTAACATCAGAAAATCCGTCTGATTGTTTGCCTTCCAATATCATAAAAAAAAAGTGAATTGTTGTCCTGCGGCCGGGATTTTTGGCCAATTGTGCAAATCCACCGGTTGGTGATGGTAGATAACCGGTTGACCCTACCCTCCGGATTGGTACGAGACAGTGTCACTTTGGCGGCAGGAATAAATAAGGCGATGGATTACTTAACCGGACAAGTAACCCTGACTCATGTAACCTACGCTCGCCTCTTAACAGTTGCCTGCCAGGAAGGCAGATAGTCTATTCTACACAGACCAATCTCACCCGAAACCGTACCCGAAATTTTACGAGGAAAAACGGAAAAAAAGCAAAATAGGTTAAATGAGTCAAGGTGGTAAAAATCTAGGAATACTTCACTTGGGTTGGAGACTTTTTTTATGTACCTTCATTGCATGCTACTGTAGTGTTACGTTTTGGTGTGGTAGCCGATAACTAACTTACGCAAGACATTTAAGATCTAGCCTCAGCTTAGTAACGCACCAATATTTTATTTGACGTATCAAGGCGACATAAGTATACACGTAATTACAATCAAGAAAAACAAAATAATCTGCTTGTTTGCTTTGCCAATTGCCATATTAACACACACAAATTACGAAATTAAAAACAGGTACCTACATCGATAAATACGATAACGTTTTTTTTTTAAAGTTGCCATTTTTAAACATCCTTTCAAAAATCAAAGCAATTAAAAAAATAAAATAAAACATTCTTCTAAATAAGAAAAAAAATAAAAAAAGTTTGTCAGAAGTGGGATTCGAACCCACGCCCTCAGAGAGGACCAGAACAACTCGAACCTACACCGTAGGCAAGGTAACCCTTGAGTCTGGCGCCTTAGACCGCTCGGCCATCCTGACAGATATTGGCCGTGGTGAAATTACCGTGTGCATTCTAAGGGCATTAACGCGAGAAATTATAATTTTACTTTTTAACATGAATATCAATTATTAAGTAACAATGTTTAGTGATAACAATATTTAGGTGTAGATATTGATAGCTCAAATCGGTATTTTCATTACGAAACGTAATATTTTGTGACATTTATTCGAATTACTATTTTTATAGACTGGGAATTTAGATGGTACACATTGCCGTAGACACCAAAAATGGTAACGGAGCGTTACTGACCTTAAGTTGAAATTGTAAGTTCCTGCATTAATCAGTCATGACAACTTCTTTATCCTCCATCCGGACCACGTTAGTGGCAAGAATTAATGTTATGACGCCAGCAGTTGGTAAGGCGGTAGGTAGTACCAATCGGGACAAATCGTCATACAAAACTCTACCATTCGTAGAAACCCTCACTCCATAAAACTCCTCAAAACTCTCAAACCATACCAATGGTCGCGGTGCTAGGGTCAAAACAAAAAATACTCACCTCTCACAAACTGTTTGGTAAAGAGAGCTGACAGAATACCTGTATCCTTCTCAAAAGCCGAGAAACTGTTTCAATACTAGAGCAACAAATAGAACATTCAAAATTCGATTTTACTGTTACGTAGACGTCCATCAACAGATAGATGAATGTTATACACCTTACCTACAAGCAATGGTTCTTACTAAAAAAATACACTTACCATTCAAAAACGGTATAATAGCGACGCACAATTCTTTGGTTTTGATAAACAATTTGTTTAAATCTGTCATATCATCAGCAGGCGCTTGGAATTTGTTGACGAGGGCCAAACAAACTTCTAACCGAGCGTTTTCTTCATCACCCATTTGCTGTAGGAGAAATATATAATTTTAAGTCTGTTTCCTACACTTAAGTAACGAGTCGTTTTGATTACGGGAGGTAGTTTTTTGTACCAATAGTATAATATCTAACTACAGTTGCTTGTTTTTGGTAGTTAACTCTAAATATTTTTTAAAAATATGAAAGACGCTTTTTTACTTTTGGGATACGGATACGGACGGACGGATACGGGTAGTTAAACATTTGGATTACGTTTCTTTGATTACAGGAACCGCACATTAGTCAATGCTTTAATACACAACCCATTCTCTCTGCCTACAAGAGACTTGGCATAAAGAAATGTATGAATATAGGCTGTAATAACTGCCCAACAATTAATTGACCAGACTAATAGTTATTCAAAAGTGATTTAACAAAACAATAAAAAAACATTTTTTTGTTGTATTTTTTTTCAATTTTTTCAAAAGTCAACAAGCATGCGGATGTCCTGATAGTAAAAAACAACCATGGTCTATAGACACCACAGATATAGGTGCATCGCTATCTTGTATCCGGGATGTTAGGCCTATAGCGCAAGTCTACCAGCTACCCTTACCCTTCAGACTGACACATGACATGAAACTTATGCGTGGCAGGAATACGTTAGGCGGATGATCTCTACTTGGGCAAGTTGCTACACACTGGTAGCCATGTCGGTAATGACTTATATTTAGCCAGTGTTCGCCTGTTACGAGATGCCTGGCAAAGAGGCAGATGGTCTATTTTATCAGCGGACTTGGACTAACATGGGTTTAAATGTTTGACGAGCACTTGAATTTAAGTAACAGATAGGTAGGTACATCCTATTAATATTATAAATGCGAAAGTTTGTATGTATGGATGTATGGATGTTTGTTACTCTTTCACGCAAAAACTACAAAGCCGATTACGATGAAATTTGGTATGTAGGTAGCTGAAGACCCAGAATAACATATAGGCTACTTTTTATCCCGGAGTTCCCGCGGGATTGGGACTTACGCGGGTGAAACCGCGGGGCGCAGCTAGTACTACATAAAATTGTGAGTTCGACTTTTAAAATACTAAGGAATGTAACAATCATAATTAGGTAAACATTTCTGATTCGTAACCTTTATTTATTACAAAAAAAATAATAACAGTAAACTAACACTAAATATGAAACGTAAGGTTACTTAAATTCTTGATTTTGACTCTATTCTCAAATGCAAAGTCATTTTTTCAACTACCGGAGCTGCGACTCCGTTCGTGTGGATTTAAAAAAAAATCAGTTAATTTAGATTTTTATTCTAAAATGAAAGTAGCATAAGTTACTCCTTATTTTATGAGCTACCTGCCAGTGAAGGTCTCGTCATTATCAGTTCAGCCTTTTCAGAGATTAGCCGGGACAAACAGACCGGCAAAAATAAACGTTTTTTACTCTATGTATACTTTTTACAAATAGTAAATAAATTACAATTTTTGTCAGTCTGCTTGTTCCGGTTAAACCCATGTCGATGAGGCTTTCACTGGCAGTGTAATGAGGAGCTACTTGGGCTACTTTTATTAGGAAAAAAACTATAAAAAAGGCCTAATAAACTAAATAACTTTTAACTAAATTTTTAACAAAGCCGTGGATACAGCTAATTTATTTGTTTAGAAGATAGAATCATTCGCAACAGTCCACATTTTTACTTTGCTGTAATAATATACTGCAATTGAATAAAACATTTTGTGACTCACGAGTTTTATTTACAAAAATGGTAACAAAAATGCGTTTTTTAAATTATCATAAAAACAACGTTGAAAGAGGTTGAAAAATTCCTGGAAATCACATTGCGGAATACTTGGCTAGTCGTGGGTGGTTTGGTTGCACCTCTGCCTACCGCTGCAGCCAATTGTCGTAAAGATATTTTCTCTACATAAATATATAGTTAAAACAGAATAAAATACCATTGTCACATCTCGCGAAGCTAACTGAGCCACGGTGGGCACATCGCCTAAGTCATCCAACAATTCGTTTAGCCGACTGTTTGGATCCGGCGCCAGGATCTCTTGATATTCTATCAATAAAGCGTGTGTGTCCACGATTTCCTGAAAATAAACTGGATAAATTAGAATAGATATACAGGGTTACATCTAAAGCTCCAGCAAAATTTTGAGAAACGGTTCGGAATCGATAACGCTTTCGATCTATGAAAAAAATTAAACAATAATCAATTTACAATTTTTGTCCGACGCAAAATAAAAGATGCACGGCTATAACGTAAACAAAGTAAAAAACTGGTTCCCACCGACCGCTGTCGCACTCAGATACAAGTGGAGCATTTTTGCGGACTGTTTTAAGCGAATGTTTACAAAAGTAAATATTACAATTTGTCAATAATATTTAAAATGCATTAGCATGTAAGCCATTACACCCTTAAATTAAAACTCAGTCGGTCCTTTCAAAGTTACCCTATGTAATCCACCTAGATCGCTTGCATACATTTTGTATGGAGCAACGCCCACTATGTCGGGACGCATCGGCGCGGATTTCCGCAAGCGGCCTACAGTGATCAAAGAACACAATATCATTATTAAAATAGAGCGCTAACGGCATTTTAAAGCTGAAGTTTCGTATAACAACTACTAAATCCGCAACTTTCCATACTTGTCGATTTTAACGTGGAGTCGCCTCTTTACTTTTTGATCTACTCTTTGGCAATGAGTAACAGCTGCGATGCGGCCTGGCCTGCCTTAGTGTGCTTTGTTATGCGATGTCAAGAGTCGGCGCTATGCTTTAAAATATAATCTATTGTGTAAAAGTACAAACATATTTCAACAAAAAACAACGATAAAAATGATACATTTCAGAAATCTAAATAAGGTACGGTTAATTTTAAAAGCCCTTACAAAATGAGTTTGTCATGACTCTTTAAGTTTTATTCCATTCGTCTAATTATGATGTCCCCCCCATTCGATGCAATTTCTATGTTCAGATGCCCATTCCAGTCATTGAATATCTTTGTCTAAAAATTTTTAATTGAAATGTTTTTTTATTTTTTTTAAAGTAGTTATTCATTGATAAATTTTCGGTTGAAGTCATCCAATTTATTCGATCAAATCTACAATAAACCAAGTTATTTGATAAGTGAAATACTTCCCCTAATGAAATTTTCGTTTATGATGTTCCCGTTCGGGCAAGAATTCAATAGTATTTTTTTATTTATGACAATACTTAGGTAAGTACAATTCGTTTGTATTTTTGTGTCTCATTATAAAGAGTTATACATCTATTTTTTAAGATAGGCGCAAAAATACTTTCGATCATAGCTGTACCTACCTGAACCGTTATGTAGATATGGGGATGATCCAAAAGTGTAGCTTCAGTGTACTCATCAACAGCAAAATATTCTTCCAGGGTTGGGCCTCGACAGCACCGACGAAATAGCTCCTTCATTTTCTCATGACATTCCACGATGAAAGGATTCAGACAACGAAGATGAGTGGACTCTTCACCAAACTAAAAAAATCTTCTTAATAGAATTTACAAGTAAATGAAATTTGTTTATTTTTAATTTTTTTTTAATCTACATGATTTGACAACTTTTAAAGCAACTTGTTTTAGAGAATGAATGGCAAAGTGCTTTCTATCAATGTGAAACTTAAAATTATATACATTTTTATTAAGAAGAAAGATTAATTGTAGGTTTTTTTTAAACCATTAAAGCCAGTTTGAGGAGGTTGTAAACACGCATTAAAACAATGGTTACCTACGAGGAATTATTAAATGTGTGTTAAGTCCAGATAAATGCACACCAGTTTTTACAATCGTCTAGAGTCCATTTTAAGTAGTGTATTTAAGACTAAGTTTTAGGTATTTTGATGAAAAACTGTACGAGTATTATTGGAATTGCATAATACTAGTGATCAGACTTGAAATTACTAACAGTTTGTATACGGGAAAAATTAAACAATTGTTTTTCCTATTTCCCTTGCAATTTTTTTGTTTTTCTTGATATGATCGTTCTCCTGCCGACAACCCACACGACTAAAAAATAATTAGCATAATTGGTCCAACCGTCCTGGCTTGATGCGATGCGAAATGGGAATTTTATATCTAGGTATATATAAATAGTCCAAACATATATTATGTAAGGTTCGTAAGTTTTGCATAAAAAAAACATTATTTGTGGAATAACCAATTAACCGCTTTCAACCGCCTCGTTAGTAATGTGGTTAGTGTACACGACTAACTACAATGCCAAACCGCGAGACTCAGGTTCGATTTCCGACAGTTGCAGGCATTTGTGTGATGAACGTTTAGATGTCTGTGTTTCCGGATCTGGGTGTTTAATAAATTTATTCTGGTATATATTTATGTATTTTTATGAATAACAACCGTTGACTCATACCAATCACATAAACATAGGTATAATTTGCTTATTTGGGGGTTTGATTTAATTGGTGTAATTTGTACAGGAATATTTATTATTGTTATTTTTATTTAGTTTATTACACTATTAATCTCAAATGAATCATATAAGTATTTAACTTTTAAACTTACCCCCTTTTTGGCGGCAGAGAAGTGTAGAATTTTCGCAACGGAAGCGAGATTTTTCCGTTGATCCGTCGTCAGTCCCGTTCCGTTGGGCATGTTTATGACGTGGAACGCGTCGGGCGCTACTATTGCTGCGTTGAAGAACTGGTAGTACACCAAATTCCCGATAACCTAATAGGTATATTAATAAATATTTCACATCTGTTAGTTACAAAATCTAATTTAACATTTTATATCCTACTATTAGTGGGAACAAGTGCAACAAGTACACTTAAAATTACAATAAATGCTTTGATGAGATAGACTATAAGATCATATCTAAAGATAAGGAAACAGATCGATTATCTGGTGCTAAGAAAATTACGTTGCCTATGTCTATAGGATGATGTTATTGTTGTGTTGCCAAAACTGTTAATGTTACTCTTCTCGTCGAAATGCGACAATGGCAAGTTCGGGATACCGTAACGTTACAAGTAATAAAGTACAGTATATTACTTTTATTAAAGAAAAAAAAATAACCATTTAGTCACGCTTGGACAAAAGCCACCAGCACTAGCCTAATTTTCTGTAAAACTGAAAAAATAAATAATTTTGCCGTCCAAAGCTTATTTTTTTTCCTTGTCGGTTATTAGTGGAAATAATTTGTAACACCTATATTGTGACATATGAAGCACTAGCTGTTTCCCGCGGCTTCGCCCGCGTAGTCTATTTATTTAATATTTAGCTACCTAGCTACCCGTTGAAATTTTTAGATAAAAGTAGACTGAGCCCTTCTCCCGATTTTGAAACATTTTTCGTTGGTGCTCAGCTGCCATTGGTCTTAGCGTGATGATACATAGCCTATAGCCTTCCTCGATAAATGGGCTTTCCAACAATGGAAGAATTTTTTAAATCGGACCAGTAGTTTCTGAGATTAGCGTGTACAAACTCTTCAGCTTTATAATATTATTAAAATTAAATTAAATAATATAAATATAGATTAAATATGACTTGATTTGATATCATTCGGTCTTGTTGAAATTACCAAAATTTAAAAAGATACACAATTATGTTATTGACACAGTACACTTTCGGCCATGATGTTAATTAAGCTAACATTAATATATGTGTATTTGGGGATATGGATATGGATCGTGTAAACAGCGACGACTGCGAATTAAATATTGGCCTAACATCTTGGCCGAATGTACACTGGGGCCATTATAATTTACCTTCAGTATATCCTTTTCTGGTGTATGAGGAAACTTGGAAGTTAGCGACCTATGCAACACCCGAGCCATGTACGTTATACAAAAAGGCAACATCTCCGTGGAGCTGGTTATTTTATCCAGGAACATGATCACCACAGTTTTTAGTTGACTGAGAGCCTTCTCCAATCTCGTCTTCACTTCAGGGTATTCCAGAGCTTCTTCCTGAGTTACTGAGTAGGGTAATTTCCTAAAAATAACATTCACAAGTCATTATTATTAAAAAAATAATTACAATAAAAAAACAATTAACAACTACAGGAGTTGCCATTAAGAATGAAGGAACAATAGGTTAAGTACATTTAGAATACAAAAAAAAATATAATAAAAGGCGACATTTTAAAAAATCTATGAGTTGTTCACAAGTTTACTTACATTACCGCAAAAAACTACTTAAAAGATCGATATAAAAATACCATATGTTTGACTCAACTTCTTCCATTTACCCCTCGTACAATTTCATCAAAATCGGTTCAAAGTTGTAGCTGTGAAATGTTACAGACAGATATAATTTGCTACAGCAGAAGACGGGTTATATTTTGAATTGCTCTAAATAAAATACGCTATTTTTTTATAAGTGTACATAACACTAAAAAGTTTAAACGCTTTTAATGTATATGAGGTCGTTAAATTCTTAAGAAATGGTAACAAAATATCATGTCATCAAAATTGGCAAACTCGTTGTAATACTGTGTCAGTTTAATAATTGAAAAAAAAAAATGCACGCACGCATTATCAACGCGCACTCATAGGTATGCTCGCACACACGCTACTTCTAGAACCTCAAGTGAAGTTTTAAAAATCGCGAGGCTAGCAACACTAGCAAGCTAAAAAAACATATTATTAAATAATACTTACGAAATTTGGCCTGTCTTCATTTCTGTTTCGTTTCTCCACGCTTTATAAATTTCGACTGGTCCCGTCTCTATGTTTAAATCTTTGTCTTTCAATACCTTTTCAATAAGTGGTCCTATTATTGTTTGTAAACTATTAAGTCCTGATAATTGTCTAGACAAACTGACGGCCATTTTTAGCACTAACGGAGTAAATGCTATAATATCGAAAGGCTTTGTAACTTTGCAACTGATCTCTTCTTCCAAAGTAAATCTAAATAGCTTCAACAGTAAGTATTCATCTCTTGAATATGCACCGAAATTATACAAACTTAAAACAACATTTTGTAAAAACGAATTTGTCTTATTTTGTGGTATGCAGAATAAAAGTTTAGAAAGATATGTGGGGTTAGTTTGCAATTCGTAAAATAGATGTTGATATCCATCCAAAAGTCTTTTGCTTTCTTTCGTTAACGATTTTAAACCCTTCACAGCTGTGGATACTGTCAAAAGAGTTCCCTTTCCATCTTGGTTCAAGACCAATTTCGCCATAGAATTATGTTTGACCAAGTTGTTAAGTTTCAACCCGTGCGCTGCTACGTCTTGCAGGGCTATACGGTTTTGCACAAGTAGCCCGATTTTCAAGTCCATATTATCAATTTGTTTAGAAAGTTCTTGATTTTTTCGTATCGATTGCACCACCTCGGATTTCAGAGATTGCAATTCTATTTCTCTGTCATAATCTTCTGTAGAAAAATCTAACATGGGTATGAATTTTTTGACAACTTTTAAAGGCGGGTTAGGAGAATGAATCAATGAAATAAAGGCATTTCGGGCCCGACGTCCTCGCCATAAGGCTTGTATTTTTATGATCTTTTGTTCCTGCAATTTTAGATAATTTTTAATATCTTAATAACTATTATATTTAACAAAACTTTGAATTTGTTTGCCCGTTCTACGTTTATGTTTGGTCTAAGGTTTATTTTTAGCTGAATCATTTGAGATTGAGGATAATGATAAGATAAATTTTACCTCCGAAATCCGACAGCGGCGAGCCATGTTTCGGTGGCAAGAAGGCAAGAATTGTTAAGGCCTGCCAATTACGCTTGGAATTACGTAACCGAAAAGTTGCATTACTCAAACAAATCCACTAAAATTTCGTAAGGGTAAATTATTGAAGTATGTGGCAGGTATATAGATTTTATTGGCTTTGCTGCATCCGAAAATGCGTTTCTATTTTTCCGTACACAAATATTCCGAACGATTATGACGGACATGAAACAGTTATTCCAAATAAGGCGAATTGTTACAAAACTATACGACCTACTTTAGGAATGGTCACACACCGGTGTGAGTCTCAAATATATTAACGCTAGACGCTAACATTAAGCCACGGTAGAGAAAACACCTAAAGTAAAACTAGTATTGGTCGTAGTTTTTACCTAAAATTGAAAGATGTACATAAGTGGAAAGAGATTTTTTCACAAATTACTTTCTCCAGTGACTGTGAAAACCTGTCAATCTCTTACTTTAGTCAAATGAACTTCAATATTATTTATCTACCAGCAACTTTTCGAAATTTTAGGTCTAAATTACACTTCTATTTTCAATTTTCATATAGAAAAACTTGGTTCACCTATATTTAATTGCTCATTACAAATCTTACCTGTATTTTATACCACGCCCAAGGATTTTGCCTTTTCTCTCGTTTTAGCTTAGATTCAATAGCTTTCATCTTTATTAAAGTACTGTACATCCGCTGAACCAGGATCCTCCTCCACCAAGATTGAATTGTTATTACATGATGTACATTTTCTTGAAAATATCTCATTCTATTAAATGATCGTCTAAATAAGTATCCTCTACAGTAAGCTTGGAACTTTGTGATAGATTTCTCTAGTAGCTTCTGCCTAAACACATTAACATGATGTTTATTTGTCTTATCAATAATGCTATTTATTTCTTTTCTGGTCAAATATCGAGCATAAGGAACAAAATCTCTAGGAGTTGTCCAACTATATGTGTAAGATTCAACATCAATGTACACAGTATTTCCAGCTTCAGTATGGCAGACGATCCAAGGACAAATATTCTGTCCTTTTTTCTTTAAAGCCTTTGAAAACATTTGGAAATAAATATCTCTGCAGGAACTATCCATTATCGCTGCCTTGGACAGGTTTGAGTCTGAGAGTGCTCGCCAAAATTCACTAACATCATTTTTTAACACTGCCAAGTTAAGTTGAACAATGGCCTCCATTAGTTCTTTAACTTTCACAGCTTCTGTGTTAACTTCATTTATGGCATTTACAATGTCTTCATACCACAGGTTTTGAGAGGATTTTTGTTGTAAGACCTTTTTTAACGTTCTCATATACAAATGAGATTCTTCCTTGTGGAAAACTGATGGTAATTTTAAACATGGACTTTTCAAAAGATTTATTAATGAGTTGACGTTTTCTTCAATCACTGCTTTGTTTATGTTGTCAATCACTTTTACCACTAAAAAAGAAAACCCTGCTTTATAATACTCACACAAAACAAAATAAACTATGGTTAAAAAAATATACTTAGGGCCACTTGTACGTTCCTGGGTTAAGTATTTAACACTGAGTTAGCGTCTAACTAGGGTTAAATCACACAATTTAACTCAATATTAAATGTAACTCGGGAATGTGCAAGTTGCTTTTAATTTTTTTAATATTTAGTTAAAATTTAAATTTAGAACAAATTAGTGTTACCTTACTTATTGTAAGCATATTGTAACTTACTTTCGTCATTGTCATCATCTTTCATATTGACCATGTCGACAGTATCTCTGATATCTTCTAGAGTAAGAAGAGTACATGCACATTTTTCTTTTACTTTAACTTGCATAGCCGCTACTAAAGCAGAAAAATAACGACGCCTACAATGTGGTCTTAACCCAGCTAATTGTATTTGCTTCGAGTTGAGTGCATTCCAAACAGCCAATTCATCCCCTCTCTCAACAGCTTCAGATATTGCAGCAACAGCAGTTAAATATAATGCAGTCACAGCTATTTCACTTTCATTGAGATTTTTATCTAACTCACACTTTTCT
Organism: Calephelis nemesis; assembly: GCA_002245505.1. Lineage (NCBI taxonomy): Eukaryota > Metazoa > Arthropoda > Insecta > Lepidoptera > Riodinidae > Calephelis > Calephelis nemesis. The sequence goes on from NJDD01002722.1 coordinate 175,856, forward strand.
AATCTCATTTCTTCAAATAAAAGAGGAGCGGCATATTTACTGACTTTAAAATTCAATCCAAGTTCACGACTAGTAAGTGCTTTATAGAGATCATCAGAAGTTCCTTCATCTAATGCTTTATTGACAAGTGCTATTGAAGTTTTGTGATGATTATGGTCAACCGCTTTTCGGTTGCCATCATTAATGATGTTTTGTAATATTTTATGCCAATTAGTAATACTTTCAACATCAACATCTTTGCAACCTTCCAAAACGTCTAATATTACGTCACAATAAAAATCAATATTATTCTCATTATAATTTTTAAGTTTTAACCAATCGGAATTAAACAGTTTGTGTAAAGAAGGAATATCATTATTAGTACAAGCTACACATAAGGATTTCCATAAAAATTTGTAATTGGTTGCAGTTATGTGTCCTTGAATTTCACCAAGCGTAAGTAACTCATCGTAGTCTTCAGGTACATAACTGTCATTCAAAGAATGATTGTGAGCTACCTGAATCTTTTCATATTTTGCAGCTCTTAAAACATTTTTGTATTCATTTATAAGACAATTTTGAATATGCTTAATTTTAAGTTTAGGGTTTAATAAAGCTGTAGTAATAGATTTTTCAGTTTCTAAAAGATTGTTTAATTCAAGTAATGCTTTATGTGTGTCTTCACTATCGCAGTTGTTGCTACTAGATAAAATACCACCTATCTTTTGGAAAATTGGTAGTGGGTGTTTGCATTTCTGTAAGTCTTTTGATACCGAGTCTAACTCCTCATCTGCAATAAGAAAACACTCTTATAATTTCTGTTTGTTGCTTATATTTGTATTCATTAAATTTTAATTGTAATGTATCATATTTAACTGATTGATGTCCAAGGTAATATAATTCGTTAAATAGTAATTAGCACGTAAATAAAGTGTTTTTTGTTATTAGACAGAAAGATATAACTAGGCGTAATGTCACGTTTTACTCTGGATTTTAGTTTGTCTCAATAAAACATAGTAACAACTGCACAAATTCAACTGGTTTTGGTTTTAAAAAAATCGTGGAATTTCAGCAAAAAGGTTAAAAAGTTGAGAGAATGGAAAACTAGGATGGAATAAATTAAAAAAAAAAACATTTTTTTCATTTACTAACTGTTAATAGTAGTCAATGTCTGGCAGAACAATATTTGTCAGATTATTTATGAACAAAAAAATCAATTCCTATTGTTTCTTTCATTTCATAAAAAAGCAATTTACTTACTTGAATGGTAATCATTTTGCTTCTGATAGTTATATTTTTATTACTTTCTATTTGTTTCTTTGCATTCCACAATCTAACACGAAAGTGCACTATAGCGTCTGTATCAATTTTTAGAAACCCATATTCTGTTTTATTGTTACACATAAACCTAGTTTATCTATCTATTAATATGTGATGCCAAAACTTTGGACCCCTTTTTACGAAAATGGCGCGGACGCAGGAGCATAAAATTTGGCACACTTATAGTTTATGTGTAGAAGAAGCGCAGAAGGCTAATATTTTTCAATATAATGCTTATAAAGTACATTAAATCAATAAATAAAACATTAATCACACTACCATGCATTTGACACACATAAACAAATATATATAATAATAATAATAATAAATACCTCTGGACAAGTTACACAAATTGAATCTAACCCCAAAGTAAGCAAATTATATGCTTGTGTTATGGGTGTTAGTCAACAATACCAATACACAGAAATACTTAAATAGATATCAGAATAAATTTAATAAACACCCAGACCCGGAAATGCAGACATCTAAATGTTCATCACATAAATGCCTGCCCCCGTCGGGAACTGAACCCGAGCCTCGCGGTTAGGCGTGTACGCTAGCCACTCCACCAACGATGATATATTGATGATAACGATAAAAGATCACAGATGGCAACCATACAGGTTGGAAACAAACAAACATCTGACTAGGTGGTAGAGTTTAGCAGCGACTCATCCGGATTGGTACCACCGCCTTACCTATTCCTGCCGCCATAACGTCACGACGTGTTCCGGTTTCAAGGGTAAGGTAGGTAAATTTACTTTTGCTCGAGGCCTGTCACCCCGGCCTCAGGTTGGCAACGCATCATTACCGCCTTTCGTGTCTCTAGGCGGCGTGAATTTCTTACTATCAGGAAATCCGTCTGCTTGTTTGCCTTCCAATATTATATAAAAAAAGTTAGTCTTGAGAAATGAAAATGGCGTTCTTATCAACAAGATATTAAAATTTATTATGGTCGAATTTCGACCAACGGGCGACCACTATTAATATTAATACATTAAATATTACCTGTGAAAATTGCTTTTCCAAAGACATCGTGGATTATTGGTGCCTTTCCTAGTTTGAACAGATGTGAACTGAGTGCATGTAAACAGTAAATTACTCTGGGCATGTTTTTGCAATCATATATATCTGTGGTTTCTGGTTGAAAAGTCTAAAACATAAACAAACTTATAAAATAAAACATGATAATTTCACAATAAATATATTCTATACTCTATACCAGGGGTGGGCAAATTCTTTTGACCGCGGGCCAGTAAGTTAAAAAAAAACGAATGGCGGGCCAGTAAATTATAATTAATCTTGATTTATATTTATATTAAAACACCTAAAACTAGCAGTAAATATGAAGAATATAAAACGTTGTATAAAGATAACATAAGGCATTTTTTTTATTTTACAATACTTTATTAAAATAAATTCTATTTATGACGTCTTAACATATGAAATACATAAATTCTGTATTTTTAAAATATCGATTCATTATCTTAATTGTTCAAAATTCAATAGTCTTTAAACATTTCGACCATTATTTTTTTAAGGAGGTTCATATTTTTTCTAAAAAAAAACCTCGGCGGGCCGGATTATAACCTCTCAAAGGCCGGATCCGGCCCGCGGGCCGTAATTTGCCCACCACTGCTCTATACTAATATTATAAAGAGGAAAGATTTGATTTTTTGTTTGTTTGAAATGAATAGGCTCCGAAACTACTGGACCGATTTCAAAAATTCTTTCACCTTTAGAATGCTACATTATCCCTGAGTGTCATAGATTTTAGCTGAAGTGGCAATGGGCAGGCCATATAGCCCGGAAACCAGACTCGTGGTGCAGAACCCTATTGGTGACCTTGAGTCCGTGGGGATACAAAAGACTCGTAGAAAGACCCCAGATGAGATGGACAGACGACATCAAAAGAATAGTGGGCAAAAATTGGCTTCAGACAGCCCAAGATAGGAAGAAATGGAGAGAGTCGAAGGAGGCCTACACCAAGGCGGTTGAAGAAGGCTTGAGATGATGATGATGACATAGACTTTGTTTCATCAAAATCGGTGCAGTAGAAGCCAAGTTACGCAGGTGAAGCTGCTGAAACTGCTAGTTAGTATAATTGTAATCCTCATTGGAACAACTACTTTACTACATCTAAAAAAGTACACCGAGCTGCAAAGAAGAACAAGGCGGCCTTCATCGTCCGTTACATAAGAAAATGTTAAAAGGGTTGAGAAACTTGTGTTGGAAGACAGAATAAAAACTATAAATCATACAGCTGAGATCCTCTATATATCATTTGGTGGCGTTTCATACATTTTAACAGACTTAAAAAAAAATTTTTTTTTTTAACAGATTTACTTGGGTTTCAAAATTAGTCGCAAAATAGGAGCGACAAGTTATGCTGCAAGATGAGTGCGTTAGCGTTAGGAACTCAGGGAGCGGTTTTTTACCGCGCCCGCGGCCGTTGCGGGCCCGCAGGTTCTGTAGAATGTAGATTTATATGCAAAAATTAAGATCACATTTCACGGCACGATTTTTACCGGCAGCATCTGCGGTTCGTGCGGCATTGGTCATCCGCCCGTAGAATCATACAAGCACATAAAAGTTTGCGGGCGATAATTTCAACCGCGACGTTGTTATGACCGCACATACCTATTACCGGTCTCGTGAGTTTTGAAATAAAATCGCAGTTCCGCCACCGCCTTGGGCGCAGGTAAAGTTCTTAAACGACGAAAAAAAGGCAATATTTTGAAATTTCTAAGTGTAGGTAATCTCGAAATGTTACAACAAGATCGGGACAATTTTTGCCGTCGCCTTGTCATCATGGATGAAATGTGGGTCCACCATTTAGATCCTGAATACTCCTACTGCTGGCAAAGTTATAGCTTCAGTGTTCTAGGGTAGTCCTTTTTATTGATTAAGTACATACCGAAAAGCCAGACGATTACAATATTTTGCAAAAATTATTACAAAACGCGTGAAGTGATTAAATAAAAACATTGTGGATAACTGGTGTTAGGCATGCTGTTTCTTTAATAAAACAATTCTCATCGATCGGAAGTTGCGCTCAACACAATTCGCTGTGCTGAATTCTTCTCCAGACCACCCATTAAATTTTCCAGACTGAGTCCCTAGTAATTTTCACTTATTCCGAAAATTAAAGAATTAAAGTCATGATGGTGGCAGATAAGGCTGCCGTAAATAGAAACGAGTTTTTCTAAATACATTGCATTGGAAGAAGATATAATGTAGAAGAATATTATATGTTTGTTAAATATTTTGCATATTTCTATCGATTCTAAGATTTTTTTGATTCCACTTTTGCTTTGCTTACATCCTTAAAACTTCGAAATAGATTTTGGTGCAGTTTTCGTAACAGCTAGAGAGATTCTAAAGGAAGGTTAATATGTATAAATATAGTGATGGTTACATCCCTTACGTGTAGCCGGGGCCAGGTTGGTTTAATTTTATTTAAATAGAAAATTAAAAACTATATAGTCTACACTAACCACTGGTAGCTCTGTTCTTTTCAAAATCTGCAGGAACATATTGATGTTGTCAGTATGTTTAAACTGTAAACCCATAACCTGGAACAAAGATAAAATACCTTTTATTAAGATCGCATTTTAATTCATAATAAGGTTTATTTTATGTCAGGTCAATGAACAAACACACAGTTCTCCTGATGGTTAGAGATAACCGGCTCCTATAAACAGCACAGACATTACAGGTGCGTTGCTGTCCTGTGGCATATAGTGAAAGTATACCGGCTTCCCTACCCTCCGTGTCGGAACACAACACAATAATTATGGCGGCAGAAGTAGGTAAGGCGATAGGTACCTACCTGGGCAAGTTGCTGCACAGCACTCTCCCACCAGTGGTCTTGTTAGTAATGACCCATATTTTAACCAATGATCGCCTCTTACGAGCTGCCTGGCAAAGAAGCAGATGGTTTATTCTACTCAGCAGCCCGGACCAAAATGAGAAACTCGGATAGTACCAGGGCACCTACAACTAGCTGGAGACACAATCCCAAAATGTGATAGGTGGCAAGCCTATCGTCAACCGGACACATATCCAATCTCGGGCAATATGATATTTTATTGTAAAATTATAAATATACATTTTCTATTTCCGACATTACACCGAAAATATCTCGGACATCAGCCTGTACGAGATTCCGATGGCCCCGAAACAACTGTTTTACGACGATGGAATTACTGCTGAGCTGAGTGGGTGGAATGCTAATACTTAAGGTCCTCCAGAAGCTATTTAATCCCGTCATTTTCAAAGGCAGCGTTCCAGAAGCATGGACCAGAAACGTGGTGGTTCTTTTTATTATGTTTGCTATTAATTAATATTACCTTATTGAAAAGTTATAGGCTCATCTCTCTTCTGAGTATCGTTTACAAGTTATTTTTAAGGGTCATCAAGAACCGACTATCAAGCACGTTGGACGATTTCCGACCACCCGAAAAAGCCAGGTTCCGTAAAGGATATAGCACCATAGACCACATTCACACGCTGCGCCAGATTATAAAAAAGACCGAGGAGTATAATCGGCCTTTATGCAGCCCCAGCGATGCCGCATCGACTATCGATATATCGAAGTGTTGAGGTATTCGTATGTCTGTCCGATTACAGGAACAGAGTTCGAAACTGATGCAGATGCAGGAAGGTGTGAGACAGGGAGACGTTATTTCTCCAAAACTCTCTCGAAACTCTATAGAATGGGTCTTAAGATGAACTTGGCCAAGACGAAAGTCTTGTTCATCCTTCATGTTGCACCTATACCAGTTGACTTTGGGAACTCAATTCTTAAAGTTGTTGATCCAACATCAAGAAAGAGGTTAACAGCGGAATCCAACTAGGATGGGCAGCATTTGGGAAGCTAAAGAGTATCTTATTGGTAGGTTGTTCTGAGCCCCTTTACACAATAGACAATCTGCAATCCTGCCAGGCAGCTCATAAAAGGCGAGCATAGGCTTGCCGTCACTAACACCGTGACATTTGACTAGGTGGTAGAGTTTTGCAGCGACTCTCCCGGATTGGTACCACCTCCTTACCTATTCTTGTTGTCAGAACGTCATTGTTTTGATGTGTTCCAGTAAAGTATCCGATAAACTTACGTTTGCTCAAGGCCTAACATCCCAGCCTCAGGTTGGCAACGCACCTTTACTACCTTTGGTGTCTCTAGGCGGCGTGAAGTTTTTACCATCAAGAAATCCGTCTGCTTGTTTGCCTTCCAGTATTATAAAAAAAAACTTCTTGTCCAAATTACTATAGAGCTTTAATTCGAAACTCTTCAACCAGTGTGTGTTACCGGTCATGACATACTGATCTGAGACTTGGCCAATAAATGTGATCCTCATAATTATTATTTAGTCAGAGTCCCACAGTGTGCTATGGAAGGAGCTTCGCTAGGTGTTTCTCTGCAAGACATGATCTGAAATTCAAAGATCCCCAAGAGAATGAGAGTAACTAACATAGTACCCAGGGTCAGGAAGCAGAAGTGGCAATGGGTAGGCCACATTTCTCTCAGAACTGACAACCGCCGGGGAAGAAATATTTTCAAGTGGTGGCCCTGCACCGGAGGATGTAGTATGGGATGACCTCCGGCTGATGATGATGAAAAATATTTGCACACCACAGTATGGTAGAATATGTTGGTATAACAAATAGATTTTGTAACAACTTCTAGCACACATATTCAGCAAATAACTAAATTTCATTTCATTTATTCTTGCTTACAAATGTTTTTGAAATTATTCCTTAAAAAGGAAGATAAAAATGTTGTTATGTGCGAATATACAGAAACTAAAATAAACACAGACAAGAATGTAAAAAAGTTTTTGCTTGAATTTGAATTGAGTTTTGCTTTGACCCAGAAACCTATCCCAATTATTTTTCTGGACCATCATAACTGCAAAAACACAGTCATGATATGACAATAGGAAAAACAAAAGAAATTATTGGTCACATGTTTCATAAATAAAGTCATGCCTTTCTGTTTTCTATAATAAATTTAAAAACACACTAGGTACCTTGTAACGTTTCAAATCAATATCATAAATTTTATTTAATGGAAGTATATCCGGAGCAATGAAATTTCCTAGTTTTGCTAAATAAACCCCATTGCGTAGACTTTCCTCAAATTCAACTGCAGGTGGGAGTTTCTCTTTAAGACAAGCTTCCATCCAAATCTTTGCTTCTTCTAATCTACATAGGTATTCATAAGCTATTGTTCTGTGTCGTATTGCATCCATTTCTTGTGCGGTTTTACGCACATCCGTCTCACCTAAAAATATAACATCCAAATATATTTTTATTCGTTTTACATAATTTCTGTAGCTTTGCTGGTATTTAAATTTATCATATCAATAATTCTTAAATTAGAATTTATTATCATACTTTCTTAACTTTAAATCTCTGCCGAAATCATCATAGGAATATTTTAATTACTTTTTTATAAAATAATATGCCTGTCACCGACCAGGTGGATGCCCAGCACTGGGCGATATTGTTTTTATTAGAACTTTGGAAAACTATATATTCTTTTGTAGTGTGATCTAGGCATCAAACCCACATGAAGTAATTTCAAACACCAAACCACTAGAGCGCAGTGGCATAATAATAATAATGTGTCAAAATCATTTACTCTCATCCTTACTGTAATTTGAGTGAACAAAGATTACGTGTGACTTTGCTCGAGTTTTAAAAATATTTTGCTCTCCTACAGGAACCAATTACAAAAATGTGATATAAGGCGCCCAGTATGACTTTTGAATGAGTACTTTTAAGCATTCTCAAATAGATTAGGTGTCAGTTGGTTTGACCACTCATTTCACTCAGTAAACAGTTTAATCTAAAACACAACAGCTAATATCTTTCCTTCCTATATTAAATTGATACGAAAAAAGCCTTTGGATAAAACAAATTGAAAAAACATATTACTTACAATCATCAATTCGACCAATTAATGTTTCGTCTGTTGTGTTCCCCATTTTTAAGTATCATTGGGTATTATGGCACATTTGTAATTTTAATTTCAAAAAACGCTCATGTTCCTTGTTAAGAGATATCAAACAAATTAAATATTCTTCACCAGAATCACCTTTCCAAATTTTGAAATCAGTGTTTCACTGTTGTTCAAATTCAAAACAAAATAGAGAAATTGAAATACAAACGGTTATTTATTTTTTTTAATTTTGATAACTGTCAGACTACGAAATAGGAATGGAGACTGATAAACTACGACATTGTCTCAACGCATAATACGAGACTTAAAATGCATCTGAGCCAGTGGTGAAGATTATAGTTCAAAGTGCAATAACAAACACGAGTTAAATATTTTTTTCGATTGTTAAATTAAATTGATACAACCACGTTCGTCTTTCCATAACCTGTAGTCTGTACCTATTCTGAGTACGTTACATTCTTTACTCTTTAGGTACCATGTACTACAAAAATAGGAATGTAATATATAACGTAGTAATTCTATACTCTTTGCATATTATATTAAAGGTCAATGGTAGCCGCTAGGTAGGTACCTACTGTGGTAGCCGGTAGGTAGGTACCTGCCAATCTATTATAAAAGTTCACTTAAGTTACAGTGAACAGCTTAACAGTTAAATCCTTTTTTATGATACATCATTATTACTTAATTTATACCTACCTAAAATAAATACAACTGAAGTTACATACCTGATTACATTTTAATGAGCTGATTACGTATCTTAGTGGCCAATCCAAAATGGAAAAGTGTACATCAAATAGCTTTCAAATGACGTGTTTTATATTTGCTATCTTCAGTGATCAACAGAAATACAACAGAGATAGCAAACACAAATGACGTCATTTGACAGGTATTTGATGTACACTTTTCAATTTTGAGTTTTCCGCTGAGATACATAATCAGCTCCCTGAAATGAAAGTTATTACGTGATGTTTCTGAAAAAAAAACATTTGTATTTACTTAATTCAAATCTAAAATCATTCAACATGTTTTGTCCATAAAATCCAGCGACAGATAACAGATCCGTGTTGTCAATGGGCGTGTTCGGCCGAATTAAGTACTTACTAAACTTAGTAAGCCAGTAAGCATAAAAAAATTAAAGTCTTACAAGCTGACTGTAGCACTTTTCGGCGAGGACAGACTTACTGGCTTGACATAATACAAAACACCGGTTTATGTCATATCCCGTACATAAACAATAAGCAAAATGGCGTCGTATATTAAGCCATACTTACTGCGTTAGCACTTATTTTGTGTCCCGGCCGAAAATTTTGTAAGCATAGTAAGTGACTTACAAAATTTTGTAAGTACTTACTTCGGCCGAACACGCCCAATGTGTTTTCGAATGTTGATTGAGGTTTTGGCGCCATCGAGAGAAAAGATGGTCGTGGTTTTTTCATGGTGATCGAATTTCGTGTTCATATTGAGTGAAATTAGCCAATTTTGGTGGTATTTTGTACAATTTTATTTCGTGAAAGTGCACAAATGAAATAATCATTAAGAAATTAGCGTATCGTGTACTTCCTCGTTGCTGCCAAATTTCATTACATGAAATTGAGTAATGAGGCCACCGCTTTACCCAAGAGCCTGTTATGACAGTCTTTGGACATGACTTACTGACGACTTATGACTAAATTACAAATAAAATTGATATACAATTTGACGCAAATTTCTACTTGACTAATGGCAAAATGCTTACGTGAAGTCCAAAACCTAAATAAAGAATGTCGAATGTGGAGATAATGTAGAGTTTTGGCGCCATCGTTAATAAAGATGATCGTAATTTTTTCACAGTTATTCAATTTAGTGTAAATTATGAGTAAAATAAGTTAATTTAGGTGGGATTTAGTTTAATTTTGTTCAGTGAAAGTGCACAAATGAAATAATCATGAAGAAATTATTATTTTTAATTAATTAGTATTAAAATTAGTAAGTAAAGTAATTAAATTTAATTAGTATTGCGAATTTCCTTGCTGCCGCCAAATCTCCCAAAGTGAGCTTGTGTAAAGTGACCACCGCTTTACTCAAGAGCCTGACGTAACTATGTAAATAGCGACTAATGACTGTATAATAATAATTAATAAGGAAGACTTGTGACTAATGACGAAATAATTAATACGGAAAACGTGGCAGTATGGCGTAAAGGTCTTAGCAGGCCCCAGAAAGGCGCAAATTAGCTCAAAAAAAACTGAAAAATAAAAATGATGTGGAGTGACATTTGACAAATTAAAATCGACGAAAATGGGAGTTTTGGCGCCATCGTGAATGAAGATGGTCGTATTTTTTTTCACAATTATTGAATTTAGTGTAAAATACGAGTAAAATTGGTTAATTTTGGTGGGAATTGGTTTAATTTTATTCAGTGGAAGTGCACAAATGAAATAATCAAGAAGAAATTAGTGTAACGTGAATTTCCTCGCTGCCGCCAAATCTCATAGACGAGCTTGTGTAACGAAACCACCGCTTTACTCAAGACCCAGACATGACTTTGTAAATAGTGACTTATGACTGAAATAAAGAATCATTATGAGAGACATGAATTGAAAATATATAACAAGAAAAAATTTATTAATACGGAAGACGTGACTGTATGGGGAAAGGCAAAGGAAAATTGAAAAACAACAACAACGACGACGACCAGGGTTGCCATTGCTACGGAAATTGCCGTGTTCTACGGAAATTTTGCTTGAATTACTAAGATTCTACGGCCTACGACATCGAAACCATTTCCGTTGCATAATCTACGGAAATTCAGAATGTCCTATCGGCCCAAGCCAAAGACTCCATGGCGTGTTAGTGTATCCGAACAAAAAAGGGGAATCCCCTAATAACGATTCATAAATACTTAGCTTTGTTATGATTGGCGCTCACTAGTTTCGTTTAGTACAACGTTCGTGCTTCTTCGTCGTCGTTTAGTACGACTGTTCAGTAATGTGAATAATATTAAAACAAAGAAAAGAAATTGATCACATCTACAATAAACCGGCTATTGTTAGCGAAAATAGTGCGTCAGTAATCATGGAAGGAGTGATTGTAGAATGTTTGTGCCAAATGAGGATATGTTACTCAAATCAAGAGATAAAAAAAGTACGAATTGTCTCAAAATGAAATTGAAAGCATAAAACATTATATGATTAAGACAATTTGTTTTAATTAATAATTATAGATAAATGTTGATTAAAAAAAATATTTTCTCAATAAAATTCTTTGCTACGGAAATCGAATATTATTTTCCCTTAGAAAAACGGATTTTTTTCCTAACAAACACGGCAATCGAAATTTCAACGCTGACAACGTTGACGACCATAAAGTATATTAATAAATAGGAATAGAGTAAGCAGTCTATGCAGTTGTCAAATCAAATGTCAACGAAAATGAAGCAATAGCGCCATGCCATATCGCGTTCGAGAACAAAATATTTAATATCTAGATGTATAAATGTATATGTCATGGTATAACCTCTATATAGGCCCTTTAAGAGAACTTCAGATTTAATTTTTATGACAATAAAATATGACTGTGATTTGTTTATTAACAAAACTAGTGATTATCAAATTACAATCATTTTTATTGTCACTGGGAGAGCTGCATGGGGATGAAAATAAAACAGGTTTCTGTGTAATTTATTTAATCTTTTGTTTATTTCCCTAATATCTTCATTATTTCCCTCTTGTACCAACACAGTTTCATTTTTTAAAGTTGAATTTTATTTACTCCAGCTCTATTTTGTCCTTTGACCCCATCTTTGTCTAAATCAAATCAATCGAAGAACCCAGCCATGGTTGTTTGACATCTTTTTTTGTAAAAACTCCCATTCACCGAGTCATACAAGGTGTGAAATAGGTGTAAAACATCAAAATCTGAAATATAAAGAAATTCATTTAATTTCAATGATCATAAAATTTAATATTGTAAATGATAAAACACAGAAGAGAGAGTTTGACAATATTTTTTTACATTGCTTCAACAAAATATTTACTAAATAATTCTGTTTAAATTTTCAGCCTGGTGTTCTCGCTTCTCATGTTTGGGTCATATGACATTAACATGACCAAATTGTTAAGTACATAATAAGAATGTATTCATCCTAGTTTTAATATGTATATTACATAAAATGAATGTAAATTATAAAAGTTACAAAAACTGACTGTTTAGTATGATGAAAGATTTAAAAAATAAAGCTTTCATATTTAAAAGACACAAAAATGAAAATGTTCTAGTTATTATAGTATATACTCAAAGCAAAACTGAACAAAATCAATGTCAAAGTTATGTAATATTTATGTAATATAAATTTACAGTTTTAATAAACTGCCTCTTTGGTCAGTTGTACTTCTACATATCTATTATTATAGTTAAGTAACCTCCTTGGTTATATTCAAATTTGTTTTTCTGTACACCAATTAGTTTTAATAATCTATCAAAATGTGCATTAACTGTTCGGTAGTGTAATCCCGTGGGAAAGCGAGGTCAAGTACCTCGGGGTAACACTGGACAAAGATATGAAATTCAAATCACACATTAAACGTGTGAAAAACAAAGCCA
>NJDD01002722.1:197061-237828 GCA_002245505.1 Calephelis nemesis
GTTTTGAATTTTCTATTGACAACAACGTTAAACATATAAAATTATTATGGAATTAACAGAAGATGATGTACCTGGGGCGAAATTGAAATTTGCAAAAGTACAAGATCATCTTGTTAGGGACTTAAAACGATGGGTTGCATGTCGTGGCTTAACCGTGTCAGGTAATGTCCTAGTTGAAAGTTTAGTTGGTTCATAAATTTTATCGTATGTCATTGGGTTGTTTAAATTTTTAATGTTTAAAATATTTTTTTTGTTGTTTTTTGTATATTTAAGAATCGAAGAATGCATTGAAAATGGTAATAGTATTTTTTTTTGTTGGAATTGATGGTGGTAAATGTCTAGCGGATAAACAGCAACGTATGAAATTACTCAATCCAACTTTACCAAGTTCAAAATCTTGCACTACAAACTGGGCAAATTATCCATCCCAAGCTATCCCTCGTTCTTTTTGCTATGCTATCCTGTATAATTATATTACTACCGGTCCTATTGATACCTTAGATTTGAATGCTACTTTATCTGACGATGACGAACAGCTTCCGAATTGTGAAAACTCGAAAGCACTTCAAAGAGGAGGTTTAGGTGACTTTGTGTCGAATATGGAAAACAATGCAAATGATTATGTGTATTACTTAAGAGCAGACGTACATTCTTCTTTTGGATAAGAGTAGTAGCAAAATTATAAATGATCAGTGTCAGTGTCCAGCATCTCCTTCAGAAAACTGTTCTCATATTAGTGCTTTACTTTGCAAACTTGAGGATTATAACAGTGTAATCCTATATATATAGTGAATCATAACCGTAACGTACAGACGTTACGGTTATGATGCACTCACATGCACATTAAAATTAAAAAAAATGGAATAAAGGCAAAAAATGAGGCAATAATCCAGACAATATTTTAACTGTTAGCTATCCCACCAAACGTAAACACCTAAAGAAATCAATAATTAGTTTTATTTCGAAAAAAAAACAATAAATGATAACTATGATAAAATCATGTCACATCCAGATTTGTTCAAATAGTTCCTAGTAAAAAAGAAATTAATTGTATATGGAATACTTTGATAAGCATAAAATATGAAGATTATGATTTAAGTCTAGACGAACAGTTAATTTTAGAAATAAAAGTTGAGCAATTAATAATTAACTTAACTCTGATTGAACCTGGACCAATTGAAATCGAAGTTGAACAAAATAGTTCTGCATGGCTAACTGAAAGACAGCTCAGGAAAACAGCATCAGAATGTAAAAATTTTAGTTGATTATTTATCATTACTATTGATAATATGCAAACAAATATCAAATCTCATTAAATAAACAATTACTAACCTTTGAAACTGTCGCTGGCAAAGGATTAGGATTTTCCGCTGTTGGTCCTTTTGAATGAATAAAGTGTTTTGTACAAGTATAAGTATATTTCTTTATTTTTTCAACTGTTAAATCTACTCTTCGTGATAAGTGAATCCACTCCAAACACTTTTTTTGTCAATTTGTGGTTTTGTAAAAGGCACGAATTTTACACCATCCTGCTTGTACCGACTATCAGACGTACAATTAGCGAATGCACCAGAATGCACAATGTTTTGTAGGCATGATATTTTTTTATTTTTTTGATTACAATATCTATTTATTCTAATATTAATAAGACGTACATTTAACGTTGTTGTCAATTAGAGAAATCAAAACATAGTACCCCCCACCGGTGCTGCCCCTAGCGAATCTTTTTTTAATCTTCACAGGAAAAAGGCTAATTATTAGAGATATTTTATATAAAAAAAATTGTGGTTGAGACTTTGTCATTGTCATTACTCTTATTAATCTTTATTATTTTTGAAATGTTTATCCCAAAACAATGTTCCTGTGGGACCACGGCAGGCAACAGCTAGTATTTCATATACATACTATCATTGTGTCTTTTAGATACAATCACCTGAGATCTGAGACTTCTAATTCTTATCCCTCGGGATGTAATATAGGTACTGTTCCTCTATAACAAGTATTTAGTGTGTTTTAGGGACTGTCATTCACTCGTAGATGGTTGCTTAGTATTCCTTTATTGGGCATGGGACTGTGGCCATTTTTCTCCTCATACAAGCATCTTCTAACAAAATCCATGTGCATGGCGTGGGCGACTGGTTGTGTACTATTAAGCGTGTTCTCTTTTATGCCAGTGGTTGGGAAACAAGTTAAAATTGAACTGGTGTGAGTATTTTTATTATTAACCATTTTATACTGCGACCTTTTATACCTAAATATTATTAAAAAATAGTATGTAGGTATGTATGGCAAATCAATAGTGGCATCTTTCCAACGACCTTTTCCATTCCATTCATTTTCCCGTGTTGATCAGGGATTCTTTGCAGAATAGACTATTGCTTCCTGTCAGGCAGCTCATAAAAGATGAGCATAGGCTTTCAGTCACTAATATCTCACTAACTGGTAGAGTTTCGCAGCGATTCGCTCGACCTGACCTATTCCTGCCTCCATAACGTCAGTTCAGAGGATAATGTGACTTAATTTTGTTCGAGGCCTAACATCCAGGGCTCAGGTTGGCAACGCACCATTACCACCTTTGGTGTCTAGGCAGCGTAAATTTCTTACTATCAGGAAATCCGTCTGCGTGTTTGCCTTCCAATATCATAAAATAAAAGATATAGAAACGTCGCCATTGTAGCGACGCCTCTTCAATAAACCGCAAATTTTTCATTTTTTTTTCTATATCATTGGCCAGCAGCGTTGCTATGGTGATGCACCACTAGTTTATTAAATCAAACTAAGTTTGTTTTGTTTTCTATGTAGCCATACGTAGTTTATTTAAAAATGATTGATAAACAAATAAATATCTCTGGACAAATAACACTAATGGATTTAAACCCAAAGTAAGCAAATTATATGCTATAATGGGTGTTAAATAAATGTAGTAAAAGACCCAGACCCGGATGCAGATGTCGATGTTTATCTTTCAAATCCCTACCTCCATCAAGAATCGAACCCGAGCCTCGTGGTGGGTCGGTATAGTTTCGTGTACCCTAACCTCTCCACTAATGAAGCGATAAGATCGCCGCATCTTAGAAAATGCTACATCTTTAAAGATGTATTTTGATTGATTTGAAATAGTAACTATGAGATATTCTGTTTACAGGATGATAGCAGGTTTAATATGGCTAGTGGTTGTCAGTACATATCTATATTTAACATATAAAGACACAAAAACTGAAGGAATGAAGAAAGAAACTCTTATATGCACTCTGCAGATAGGATTGCTTGTTCTATCATTGTTAATAATATGTCGACAGTCGAAAAGTTATGAAGAAGAGGCCCCTATTTCACCATTTCTGCAAACTGTATGTTGGGTTATAGCTTGTGAGTATATTTACATTGATAATTTGTTCCAAACTAAAAATCTCGTGGCACGTATTGTTCTTTGGGGCAGCTAGTTTATCATTAAACCAGCGGCCCGCCCCTGCTTTGCACGGGTATAAAATATACATATAAACCTTCATCTTCAATCACTTTACCTATTAAAAAAAACCGAATCAAAATCCGTTGCGTACTTTTAAAGATATACCTACAAAGGGACATAGAGACAGAGACAGCGACTTTGTTTTATACTATGTAGTGAAGAACATTGCCTGGCATTAATTATGTGCCCGGTTGGCGATAGGCTTGCCACCTATCACATTATGGGACTTATGTCCGGTTTTTACATTCAAGAAACGAGTCGTTTTCATTACGGATGGTAGTATTTTGTACGATTAGTAACGTTGCGCGTTTTCGACAGTTAATTCTAAATATTTTAGTACCACTCCATTTTTGAGCAAACTACGAATGGTTCAACTTACGGATTACGTTTCGTTGATTGTAGGAACTGGGCATTAATGTCGTTGGCTAGTCGGGGGTTAAAACTCAACATATCTGACACGGACATGAAAATACTCAACTGCAAATTTAAGCTTTTGTGCTTAAATACAGTTGGTTCATTATATTGCAATGAAATAAAATTATTAGTCAATAGACTAGATCATAATGTAGAATAAGATATTGAGATTTTTCTTTAAGTAAGTAAGTATTCTTACGCCCATATCCCCGAAGGGGTAGGCAGAGGCACAACCAGGGTAACCATGATTAGCCGAAGACACTAAGTCCCACAATGTGATAGTTGGCTAGCCTATCGGCTATCTCCAACCGGGCACATATGCAATCGCGAGCAGTATTTTATTTATTAGAAAATTGGAAGTACCACATTTTCATTTTGTTGCCCAACCCAGGGTTCGAACCCGGGACCTTATGAAGTCAAGTCCAACATTTGGACCGCTAGACTACAGAGGCAAAAAAAACTTTAAGTGGAATTCTAAATAATAAGTTGAAAAGAAATCCAAATAATTAAAATAATAAATTCTATTCCAGTTATACTACCAATACTACCTCTTTTGTACTCCAAATCGATACTAAATCGATTGATTGGGATCAACACATCGATTCTGATTTTCTATCTGTTGCTGTCCGTATCACATGAAGGCTTGTTTATGGTCACGTTAATATTCAACCTGAATTGTTGGATGTTGCTGGAGTTTAAATTACTGCATCGGGAAAAAATTAAGGTAATTTTCGCCTACTATTTCGATACGTAAGGTTTTTTTAGGACTTTTATACTAAAGCTCTCACAGTCACTTGTCATTTTCCAAGGCATTTTAACTCATGTGTTATAAATTTAGATATTTTTGTTTACAAATTTAAAAATATTTTCCCACTACAGTGTGGTAGAATATGTTGGTATAAGAAATATTTTGTTATAACTTCTAACACATAACTTACCTATAGACCGTACAGGTAGGAAAGTAACAGATTTTATTATTGACTTAATATTGCATTTGCAGATAAACGGTTGCATTTTCGGAAGTGAAGTTTTGAGTAAACAAGGAAAAAATTTGTCAACCATCGAAAGAAGTATAGGCAGTCACGATTTTCGGAGAGCCTTCTTTTTTGTATCCTTTTATAAATGCTTTCAAACTTGAAACAATTTTCAATTATATCAAATCAAGAGTTTAGATAGTCATTACGAGTAAGACCATTGGTGGTGGAGTGCTGTGCAGCAACTTACCCGGGTAGAAATCCACCGCCTTACCTATTCCTGTTGCCATGATGAGTGTCATGTTCCTGTGCGAAGGATAGGGTAGCCAGTAGACATTAGACCTAAAATCCCGGCCACAGGACAGCGACGCGCCTATAACATCTATGGTGTCTATAGATCACGGTTGTGTCTTACCACCATAAAAATAAAAAAAATAAGTTTATTGTCAATATAATGCAACTAAAATAAAATTAAGTTAAAATAAAGATGGGTGAGACATATCACTTTATCTTAATTACTTTAATTTAATATAAATACCCACATATTAGCCTATTAAGGTAAGGTACGCTAAACATCGCGTCAGAGCTTACGGTATCATGCCCATCATCTCGATGTGTGGCGATCTACAACTGTGCGATTCCGAAGACATTTTTTTACCTCGCACAACACCTTTGTGGAATCAGTTACCGAGGGCGGTATTCCCAAACAATTATGACTTAGGAACTTTCAAGAAAAGAGCGTACTCATTCCTTAAAGGTCGGCAACGCATCTGTGATACTCCTGGTGTTGTGGATGTCTGTGGGCGGAGGTAACCCACTTGGTCGTCTGCCTCCTCTTGATAAAAAGAAAATCGGGATTTTGAAATCCTAGTCAGGACAAAAATATTTATAAAAGTATGACATAATATGCTCAACACCACACATTGTAGCTCAATAGATAGATTTTCATTAAATTTAAAAGTAATATGTAGATGTGTCGACATTCGAGACGTTTTTTTTTGGGACCTAAGACATCATATGAAAAGTCGAGGAAATTCAGACCAATAAATAAATATCCCTGGACAAGTTACACGAATTAAATCTAACTCCAAAGTAAGCAAATTACATGCTTGTGTTATGGGTGTTGGTCAACGATACTAATACATAGACATACTTTAATAGATACCAGAATATTATAAATCTAATCAACACCCAGACCTGGAAATGCAGACATCTAAATGTTCAGCAGGCGAGCCAACAAATCATGCCAACAATCTCATAATCTTTACTTCATGTTTAGAAAAATATTCCTTAATTTTAATAACAGACATTGTATATAATTTTGGCATACTTCGGAACAGGAAATATAGCTTCACTGAATTCATTTGAAGTCAGATGGGTTATATGTTTTACTACCTCATACAAACCATTTATTATAACCACTCTAATACTGTTGAAGACGTTGGCGCCATTTTTAAGCGTCGCTTGTAGTTTCCGAGCAGTACAGCACTTGACTGAGGTAATCAAAATATACAAGGTTATTTTCAAAGGACCGGCCAAATTTTAATACAAGGGACCAAAATGATAATGCATTTTAAATATGATTGCCAAATTGTAATACTTACATATATAAACATGCATTTACAATAATCCGCGATAATACTTCGCTTGTTGTCACGCTATGTCGTACCTAGTACGAGACGTGACGTCACAAGCCCGCGCATGCGATTGCGGTCGACGGGCGCCAGTTGAATGCTTTGTTTACGTTGTAACCATATATTTTGTATTTTGCGTCGGATAAAAAATTATAATTTATATATTTTTAATTACTTCAAAGATCGAAAGTGTTATCGAATCCCAACCCTCTCTCAAAACTTGGCTGGTCTTTTAAATTTAACCCTGTATATCATATTTTTAATAGAGATCAGACAGAGTGAGAGTTTCTAAGAAAATGTACGTGTAAAATGAAAATTGGGCATGCATTCTCCGTTGGTTTGGTCGGATGAAAGAATGATATAACAAATATAGAATGCGAATGCAAATGTAGATGGATGTAGGTACTCCGGCGCACCTAGTTTGACAGTCCACGGTCAAATCGCTTTGGTGTTATCTGAGGGACGTCACTCTCAGTCAAGTTTAAGAGTTTTCGAAACGGGCGTGTTTGTATGAAAAGAGTAATAAATATAAAGGAAGACGTGCAGATTTGTATGAATCGTAATACTTCGCTCCCGATACTCTCTGCCTATCTCGTAAGAGACTTAACGTGAATATATGTTTGCAGCCAATGCTAAATATGTAATTGTGCATACAGATAAATTTGTAAGTTTTTGGAAAGACCTTACTTTACCAAGAGCTTTTTTATGATATTTTACGCCAACAGACAGCACTGACGTTATGGCGGCAGGAATAGGTAAGACGGTGGCACCAATCCAGGCGAGTCGCTGCGAAACTCTACCACCTAGTAAGAATATGGCGGTTTTAGTAACAGTAAGTAGTAACATAATAGTAAGCCTGTGCTCGCCTTTTACGAGCTGCCTGATGGGAAGGCAAATGGTCTATTCTGCAAAGGAGTCACTGAACTCCTCCTTAAAGACTGGAGCGATTTTGATGATTTTTTATGTGTGTGTTCAAGGTTTAGATTCACAAAATGGTCCACTGGAAAATGTTTTTTAATTATTTTTTATTTGTAAGTCGTTGATTTTGGATTTTTTTACACTGGATCTGTCAGACTGCGCTACTATCGGAGCATCAGATATTATTTAGTAGCTGTTAATGTCAAGCGATACAAAGTTTGCTGGGTAGCCTAGTCAAGGGGTCTCTAGGGGTCATACTACCTCCTAAATAAAGTAAGATATGGAAAGGCTTACCTTAGTTTTAAAATGATGATTACAAAATCATTTGCTATTATGTTGTGATGTTCTTCACCTTTAAATATTTATTAAGAAATTATTTTCAGGCGCCAATTGGGTATTTGAATATCATAGTGCTTATATTTTCAAATATAATGGGTCTCCATCTTCTCTACCATGTTAAAAATACTGGGAGCTGGCTGGATATTGGCACATCAATATCACAATATGTTATTGTCCAAGTGATCACTTTATTTATTGTTTTAATCAATCAAATGGCGAAGTGGTTGACTGAAGGAGAACTTAACAAATCAGTATTTAAGTTATTTGCAAATAGAAAAAAGAATATATAACAAATTGAAGACTGAATATTTGTTAATAAAATATCGTTTTTATTATTGTGTTTTGATTGCACCTTTTTTGTAACAAGATTGCCTCCCTCTGTGGTGTAACGATTCGGCGTCGGACTTGACTTCTCGAGGTCGCGGGTATGTAGAAGTACAAGTATGTAAAAAAATAAGAAAATGTATATTTTAAATTTTCTAATAAAGATAATTTTGATGTGCCCAGTTGGCAATAATATATAATGCCACCTATCACATTATGGGACATAGTGTCTTCGTCGTTGTCGTGGGTACCCTGCAGATTATATCCCTTGTGCCTCTGCCTCCCCTACGAGGATATGGGCGTGAATATATTTACTTTTAAGATTGATGAAGATTTACATTCTTTTTAATCAATGATGCTATTTTCAACCCCCAACTCAAAACGAGGGGTGTTATAAGTTTTAGGTGTTTGTGACGTAGTTCTTCAGCGGATGGACGTATTCTCTTACTTAAAAGCTGATGTGATGGAGATAATTCTTTGCTATAGTTTATGCTGATCCTGTCCAGGCGATTAAGGGTGTCAGCTCATTTCTAAGCATCGGAATGGATCTTAAAGCACTATGGGTATTTATTTTACTTTTAAACGTATGTCAGTCCTAACCGTTAAATCACTAACGACTGCTGTTACAACTAAGCTGATCTGATGATGGAGCTTGAAGATAGGAGAACCTGGATAACCTACTGGTATACCCCTCGAATTTGGACTCGTTAAAATAGTCTTAACTAGATCTGTTTATATTCTACAATGACAGACTTGATGAAAGAACTGGGAGGTGCCGATGGATCATAAGCTCGATTTCAATAATTGGAATATTAAATGCAGGTTTTAAGAATAAAAAAAAATGTCATTTCATTTTTATTTCTAACAACTACAAAAAATTAGTTACACCAATATGGATGTAACAATGCTATTTGCTTTAGTACATAATAATGATATACATTTATGACTGAACAATCAGTAAGCTCTTTTATATAAGACTTTGTTATTTTTTTTAAGATTTTTCCATGTTTAATGCACTAAATATACAATTATGATTTGTATTAATACATTACATACTGTAAACTACCTATTTCAAATAAAATGTTGACTAGATTGTTACTCCATATACAATGGATAGCTTCCTCTGAGTTTAGGCTTAAAGTATGTATGTCAAGAATTTAATGGATACAGTACATTACTTAAATGCGGTTTCGTCTGAATTTTTGCTTTTAACACACCCTGGCTCGATTTGAGATATGAAAAAGCAGCACCTCTTTCTACGCAATCTAGTCTTGTGATACCTAAAGTTAATCAATTCCAGATAAATGACAAAAACTGCAATAAACAACTTCAATTTCAACAAATAAGTCATCAAGTTACACAAAAAATTAAATACTTTTCTAGATTACCCGGTGATTTCATCAACAGATCCAGACTTGGTAGTACCTCACCTCGGAAGTAAACTCTTAAATAAAAACATTTTTTGAAATTGGTTCGGAAATGAAGGGGAAATCGATTAACATACATAAAAGTAAAACATTGGTGGTATTCTAGTAAAAAAATGTTTTTGTAATTCTTGACAAAAGGTATTGAATTAATGTTGATTATACTATTGAACAGTAGTAATTCTATTTAAAATCTTAGCACATTTCTTCAATAACTAGTTAAGTACGAATAGCTATTAACATGTAGATAATATAAGGTAATAAGGCAGAAGTTTTATGTCACAAAGCCATTTACATAACTTATTTTTCACATATGCCTACCTAATCAAAACAAGATAATAGCACCATTTTTATCAAAAACAAAGTTTCTAAGCCGATTCACGTTTAAGATATCACTTATCATAATATGACCTGACCCTAAATTTATAAATCGTTAAGGTTTGCGTAACATTGAAGGAACGATTATTAGATTAAATAAATACTCTGTAAGAAAAATATTGTATCACTGACACTTAACAAGTAAGAAATACTGGAGATTAGCAATACATATACGTTAGCTGACGGAACATATCCATATTAAATGAGCCATTACTGAAAATTTTAAGCCCTACTTAGTGAACACCTCTAGGTATGAAAAGATATACATAGATAGATATAGATACACATACATAGTTATGGTGTTTGAAGAGACAAAGTCAGAATGGATGTAAGAGTTTCTTTTGATAATGCAGTGCCAGAATAAGTGAATAAAATTATATATCTTGGTTTTGCTTTTAGCAGCAATGGAAGGTACACCATGGATATAGAAAGAAGAGTGTGTAGGGAAGAGTGAGAATGGAGGGCTGGATAAGATATTTCAAAGCGAAGTTTAAGTTACAGTACTAGACTTGCTTTGCATAATTATTCTGTGCTTATCCCAACGTTGTATGGAAGCGAGAATTGGGGTATGTCGCAAAAAGCATAAGAGTAGGGTAAATGCGGTCGAAATCTGTGGTCTTTCTTAACAGTGAGATCCGACAAAGAGTGGGATTAAGAGAAAGTGTTGGTGTTCAAATGTGTAGGAGCATGCTTCGCTGGTTTGGACGTGTAGAAAGAATGACAGATGAAAGATTGACAAAGCAGATATACAATGCAAATGTGGATGGTTGTAAATATGTAATGTGAAGACATGTATGTATGTAAGTCATAAACCCTAAGCCCTTCTCACCTTCTCTCTGTAACCAAATGTGTCTCTCTGGGACCAAAGGACATGAAGACTCATCACTGAAGAGGCCACAATGGATATGTTTCCATAAATGATTACACAGTAAACAATGTAATAAAAGACACTAAACCTATACAAAATATCACATTAGTATATTTAGAATCAGTGTTCAAAATGCTTAGGCTATAAAATTTTAAAAATCTTTTTTCCATATCAAGGTATAATTATTTGAGGGCATTTCAATTGTGTCAATTAAACTCAAATTGTTTTGTTCACCTAATTTAACCAGATCATTTATATCCCTTAATCCCCATGATGAGTTTCTAGACTTCAAGGATGCATTAAAATCTACGTTGCTTTGTGGAGTTATCAGCCCATCCTTGCTATAAGGGCCATACGTAATTAAAAGAGCTTCAGGTTTTAAATAAGTTCCAGCATTTTCAAACAGACCAATTGTGCATTCAAAGGGACTTATATGAATCATGTTAGCGTTGTACATATAATCAATTGAATTCTCTTCAAATCCATAATTAGATAATTTGACACATATGTCAATTAAAATTGGAAGGGAAATATTTTTTGTAGGGCAGCGGGTAGCATAATACGATATGCTTCCAAGTAAAGTTTTGTCAAACTCCGACGGTTGAAATCTTACTCCAGGAAAATGAGGTGCAAAATGTGCCACATGTTGTCCAGAGCCAGATGATATCTCCAAAAACAAAGGACTCTCATTCTCAACTTGATCTATATCACAGATTATAAACCTTTTTAACACTTGAAGAATAGGTTCTTGATTTCGTGTAGCTGCAGGATATATAAGTTTGTCTTTACTGTAACTGGAAAAGAAATATATAGTTTAGTGTGTAAAGATGGAAACATGCTGTCAGGTGCAAATGACAGCAGCGACTTATAGGGTATCTAGATAATGAAATTACACTGAGCCGTGCAAACTATCCGATATAAGTCATGGACCTGACCTTGAGCGTTCGGATGTCCTAAAGATATCTGGCGTACTTGATGTTTATGTCGGCCGTAAGCATCCTCAGGCAGTAAGTGCATACTTTTCAGTTGTGGCTGTAAGCCGCATCCCTACTCTGCTGCTAATATGTTTCCAGCTTAAATGTCTCTCTGTGCAGAATAGATCATCTGCATCTGCCTGGCAGCTTGAAATAAATATATATATGCTCCCCTCATTAAATGGTTTGCTAGCTTAGGGACTTGGATGCATCTACATCATATTCTGTAGTGTCTATAGGCCATAGTCAACTTTTATCATCAGGAGAGCTGTGTGCTTATTAGCGGTCTTGATAATAAAAAATATTGCACTGGTACTAGTGGTGTGCAGCAACTTGTCCAGGTAGGAATCCACCGCATTACTTATTGCCCTCACCCTAATGACACTAATGTTCCTCTAATTTACATAGTTATTTAAGTGGTGTCTTTATGTCACAGTCATCTCTTACAATCAGGACATTTGTGATCAATCCTGATTCAAGTCGTAAAAAACAAGTTGATTACAAATATTTTTGATGGTGATAGGACTATATAAATATGTTGTAGAAAGAAATTCAGGATCCAAGTCTAGGTGAAGTACGAACCAATCTAGTAAAACAAAAGTTATGTTGCTACAGACAGATACAGACATATAACACCACTCGTTTTAAATCAGTGGTTGATAAACAGTGAACTAACCTGCTATATCAATTTAATTTTCTGGAGTAGGGTTGATTACATAAAAATAATATTCCAGCCCTATATAAATCCCTGAGGGGTAAAATATAGGGCCAAAAATAATATAATACCCAGCGGGCTATGCTCCATACGCTGTGAAGGGGTTAACTTCTCATAAGGCTGTTATATTTAGAGTAAAGTTTGAAGGTATTCTAAGAAATAAAAATATTTTTAACTCACTCGTTGCTTTGGCTGCTATCAAAAGAAAGTCCAACATCATTAATTTTCGACATGGGTAAGCTTCTTATCAACTTTAGTTGGTTAAGGAACAGCTTACAAGTTTTAAGCATAAATTTAATATTTAAGTTTCTTGTAATTCTGAAATGATAAACGTGTATTTTATGTAAATACTTTCGTGATTTTAATAATGTTATATCCAGAGCAGCAATTTTTTAGCACAAATTTTATTGTGACGATACTAAATAGCGAAATTTAATTAATTATATACTTATAATTTAATAATTAGTAAGAAGCAAATATCTTACTAATATTTCGTAATAATCTTCAGTCAATTGGAAAACTTTTATTAATGTATGAATACAGACATAGAATTCTAAAATATTAAAAATATTCAATTTCAAGCGTTTACATTCAAGTTAAACTAAAATGACATTTGGATTTTGGTGAATGGTGATTGTTGCTTTGTTTTTTAATTTTATCACGTCGGGGAAAGGCAAAAGATCTGAGTCCATACAGCCGTTTAATAAATCTTTTTCTTGTTACATATTTTCAATTCATGTCTTCCGTATTCATTTCTGAAGTGAAACTTCTTTATCGGGATTGGAAAAAAAATAGTGTAACATTTTTTCGTTACACGTCACATTTTTCCGTTACGCGCCATCGTTGTTCTTATCCCTACCATGCGTGATTCGAAGTATACTTTTTCCAGCGGAGTAGGGATTGGCAATGAACTTTATTTAACCAATTTCTGTAAAGTTGCATATAGTAAATTATTTTTTTGGAAAATAACATCATAAAGAACTTTCACTTCTTCACTTCTTACGAGTGTACGCTAGTAATAGATAGTAATAGTCAATATTTACAAAGTCATGTCTGGGTCTTGAGTAAAGTGGTAGTTTCGTTACACAAGCTCGTCTCGATTTGGCAGCAGCAAGGAAATTCACGATACACTGCTTTCTTCAAGATTATTTCATTTGTGCACTTTCACTAAACAAAATTAAACTAATTCCCACCTAAAATAACCAATTTTACTCATATTTTACACTAAATTCAATAATTGTGAAAAAATTACGACCATCTTCATTCACGATGGCGCGGCGCCAAACCAAAGATCGCCAAACTCTGAGTTCTGACATTTGGTGGGTTGCCACTTGCCAGTTCCGATTGACCTCTAACTGTCAGTTGCAGTCAAAGAGTATAATAATATACCGGAAACGTGGAATCACGTTCATTAACTAGCGCTCCAAACGTTTTATGAACATAATAATTTAGCGTTGTGTGCGTGAGTACACATGCATTCCTTTTGTTGTTATATACTCATATACAGTAAGCAAACAAAATATCTGACCCCTGTATGTACAGTCCTTTCAAAGTACTGAAGTGGGGTCAGATATTTCGTTTGCTTACTGTACTTAAGTATCCAATCATATCTAACGTGTTATGTGCGATATTTTGGTTTAATACATTTAAAATTTTACAAGAGTTTTTTTTAATTTGTGTCATAAACCTAACGTAACAGAATATACAAGCATATTATTATGACACCTCTTCGTATGAACACACAGTAAATGGAGCTTGCTAATAACTAACTCTACAAAGATTATGGATTTTCCAAATAAATCTTAAAGGGAAACTTGATTTTTACTATGCTTGAACATGGTGCTACTATTAACATAAACAAACCTTTGTAAAATTGTTATTAAGTAGTAAGCTCAAACAAACAACAGAAATAAAAAAGTTAATCAGTTAATTGTTTATTAAATTAATTACAAATATATTTTTCATCCACATATTTTTCAAGCCATGTTAATCCCTAAATGTATTGAGCTATATTTTATTCCACTCTAAGCATAACAAATGCAACAATGTTGATACGGTTTTAGCAAGTTTGTATTCCTATCCTATCCCTATAGAACTTGGCATTTTTTTATTTGACTACTTTGATAGGAATGATGACTGGTTTTTACTACAATACAATAAATACATGAAACACTTATTTGTTTATAAGAAATATAAGTACACAATGTATGCATTACTTTACTATGTAATTTATTTGTTGTAATTAATTTTATTACCAATGTTTTTACTTTTAAAATTATCTTCATATTTTATTAAGAATCTAGTAGAACAGATAAGAACATAGATCTGGTGACTGTATTAGTACAGTAGTACTGATCAGACAACTTCTAATAACCCGGTGAAGTTGTTGAAACCTCGAGGTTAGCAACATATCAGCCATTAAAACAAAATGTCACCTTCCATGTTAGACAGTGTGTTGCAGTTGATTTAAGCAAATTGCTACGTATGTTTTCTTGTGATGCTAAGGTTGAAAAAAATCTCTGTGTTGGAACAAGCCAGACATCTATCAGGCGTCTTTTTCCCTTTCTATTATCCACTTTGCATTGTACCATGACGATTTCTCCTCCTATTACATACCAACAAAAAGACAACCACCCGTCTGCTATTGCAACAGTATAGTTTGAATCAAAGGCTTACTCATGGAACACATAACTTCTTGAGGCAATATGCATAGTAGCTCCATTTTGTACGTATGTACCTGTCTACATAACTTGAACAAACATTAACTGCCATCAATGTAACATTTTGTACTTGATACGATTGATTTTTTCGATTTCTTGCAATTTCTTAATCTGCCCTAAAATTCCAAAGCAACTTCATTTAAAATCTTTTTCATTTCTCAATTTCGCAACTGGTTTGGTTACTTATATCTCTTGATTAGTATTCTCCAGTTCTAGAAGTGCTTTTTCTAAACAATGTACTTGTCTGTTCCACGAAGTGATAAGGAGACTTTACGTTTTCATGTTTTCCAGTTACATTTACCATGAAAAAGTCCCATTGTAATCTTTGATCAAAAACCTTCCATAAGCCACTTTTTTTGGTATCTTCACATACGTCTGGGCCCCAAACTTGATGATAAAGCTGAGTTTTATAACAATGGATGATGTGAAGAAGAAATAAATAAATAGGTAGATATTAATAGAAAAATCTTGATCATATAATTCATTTAAATTTGACAAAAAAATGTAAACCAAAGAGTATATAAGTACTACGTAATAAGAGGCGGGACTTCCTTAGATACATAGCAAACCCGATTTTGTATGAAGTTTAGCTCAAATGACACAAGAAACTTGACAGATAAGTATAACCCGTTTAATTTGAAAGTAAGTCTAAAGGCATTCAGATATTAGGCAACTAGTGACATATGATTTAGGCGAATACAAAACATAGCAAACTGATTTTTTAAATTTTTAATATGAAAGTTTCGCCAAACTGATGTAAACAGCTTAACGCAACTAGGTAACAATAAAATATACATTGGTAATAATAAGATATGACAAAAGATATGATGTATAACTTCAAAAGTTAAAAATAAATTGAAAACTTCACTAAGGAGTTCATAATACTCACTCACTGCCATCTCATGGTAGTTCGATAGTACCGTTTTAAATATATA
This sequence comes from Calephelis nemesis, assembly GCA_002245505.1. Lineage (NCBI taxonomy): Eukaryota > Metazoa > Arthropoda > Insecta > Lepidoptera > Riodinidae > Calephelis > Calephelis nemesis. The sequence continues at coordinate 213,145 of NJDD01002722.1, forward strand.
GAGAACTTGATCGTAATAAGAGTGTAGAGATGTAGAGATAGCGTCACTTGTCATTTTGACATTTGAATTCCCCCCCCCCTGGTTCCAGTAGGAACTAGTTCAACTAGGCAGTAGCCAAAGAGAATATAATCACTACGTTTTAAGAGACGGGATGGACAATAGATTACTCATTTTTATCAATATCAATAAAATTTAGGCCATAAATTAAACTAATTCAAATTTATTTTATCCCTATTAGATCAGATCAGTATTTACATTTAAATCCAATGTATACTGGATATTAATTAATTAAATTAGACAAGTACGCACGTAAACAAGGCGTGTACGTGTTTGAAAATATAATGTAATGTCAAAGTAAAAATTTTGAGACCCAAATGGTAAGGCCTTGTTTTTGTTAGCGCTATCTATATTATTATGCCTGTTCTCCGGTGAATTGATATATTTATTTTTTACTAGGTTTTTGACGCAATTTAATTTTCAATTTGTTTCTTATCATCACTTAAATTATATTATGGTACCTAGAAAAAATTACGTTTATTTCTTCGAAATATAAATTGTGTATAGTGTTCATAACTGGGCACCTTTTAATCAAATGATTAAATAACTTTTTTAGTCCTTGAACCGTTACTAAACAAATTAACTCCGTTCAAAGTTAAAACGACACATTTCGAACCATTTAACGTAAGTTAATCGTTATACGTATAGTCGATGGTTAAAGTTAATCCGTTGACAAGCCTAACGGAGATTCATTTTGTGTCTCTAGTCAATGGGCGTGTTCAGCCGAATTAAGTACTTACTAAACTTAGTAAGCCAGTAAGCATAAAAAAATTAAAGTCTTACAAGCTGACTGTAGCACTTTTCGGCGAGGACAGACTTACTGGCTTGACATAACACAAAACACCGGTTTATGTCATATCCCGTACATAAACAGCAAAATGGCGTCGTATATTAAGCCATACTTACTGCGTTAGCACTTATTTTGTGTCCCGGCCGAAAATTTTGTAAGCATTGGGCGTGTTCGGCCGAATTAAGTACTTACTAAACTTAGTAATCCAGTAAGCATAAAAAAATTAACGTCTTACAAGCTGACTGTAGCGCTTTTCGGCGAGGACAGACTTACTGTCATATCTCGTACATAAACAATAAGCAAAATGGCGTCGTATATTAAGCCATACTTACTGCCTTAGCACTTATTTTGTGTCCCGGCCGAAAATTTTGTAAGCATAGTGAGTGACTTACAAAATTTTGTAAGTACTTACTTCGGCCGAACACGCCCATTGTGACTTACAAAATTTTGTAAGTACTTACTTCGGCCGAACACGCCCAATGTAGTACCTATTTGATTATTTTGACAGTTGATTAAAGCGAATGTTTAATGTCATCTGATTTTTGAAAATTAAAATTGTTTTTGTAGGGATGGGCAAATGAAAGAAATATATCGATATTTGATATATCGATATTATTTAAAGCTATCGATATTTATCGATTATCGTGTAAAAATATCGATATATATCGAAATATTAGCAATCCGTGCAAGTGAAAGATAAGCTCTTCGGCTCACCCCATTTCCAATCATATCTCTTGCTCACTAGTTTTAAGATTCATTTTCGAACGACTAAAATACCGATTCACTGAGCCGAGAGTAAGCGAGAACGTGCTATACGATAGTTTAAATGCGTAAACCATTTCAGAGATAGAGATAGACAGATATGGAGCTGTTTCTGTTCCTTAAAGTAAAGGATAGCATTAAATGCAAAATATTAATATGCGTCTGACACAGACTACTGTCAGGTACTAATCGACTTGGTTTGCAAATGCGGTCTTAATCGAGAACTGAAGTGGAACGAGAGCTCATAAATAAATATCAAATTTGATATCCGGAAAAAAATATCGATTTTTGATATATCAAGATTTAAAATATCGACGATAATTATCGATTATTTATTGAAAAAATATCGATATTTTGATATATCGATATTTTTAACTCAATCCTATGTTTTTGTTTTGGAAAACAAGTATGTAAACAATTGCTGAAATTGTGTAAATATTGTTTCATCAATATTACAGGATGAAAAGGTTATTGTAAACAGAAACTGTGGTAATAACGGGTAAAGGATAATTAAAATATACGACATAAACAATAATGTGCGATTTAACTAACTTATTATCATTACATTATTCATTTATTGACACAAAATTATAATGATAATAAGCTCCTTACGCTTTTGTTTGTGAACCTATCATCTGACAGAAAGATTTGGTGTACCAGTATGATTTACGACAAGGAATTTATTATTGAAATGTTCCTAGACGACAACGTGTCTACAGTGAATAGGATGATTGTAGCGACTGCAGATGTGGCCTGCGAAAATTTAGAAAATGTGTGTTCTATTACCAATACTCTTATGAAAGAAGCTAAATCTCTGGAGGAGTCTGTACCTACACGTAAGCGGAAAATTGTGCGGGAAGCATCTACAGAAAAACCTCAAGGAAACTTTTATGAATACATCTTAAAAAACTTTACAGAAAATGAATACGCTATTCATTTTAAAATGCTCAAAAGTACAGTTCAGGTAATTCAGCTTTTTATTAAAGAATATATGGCCACACTCAGAGGCAAACTATATTATAATCAGTCATTAAGTTGAAATTTTAAATCGGGATTTAATGATTGTAAATAAAATGTTAATAGATATCTTTGAGCTCGGCTGATAGACCACATAATATGCCATGATAAAACACTACTTATTTTGCATGTTTGCTACAATTAAATATAGTGATCCCCGAGGTTAAGGCAGATTAAAGATACAATGTTAGAATGGATCCAGGCGAACTGCTGCAGGGCATCCTATCATGCATTCACATATACAAATTGAAACATTGTATTCATTTATCAGTTGTGTTTTTTTCACAAAACACTAAGCAACACTCAAGGCAACTCATTTCGCTTTTTTATCATCATCAGGTCTGTTCAACAATGAATAAATTTAGTTATTTAACATCCACTATTTGGTTGTATTGTTTAAAATAGACAATTTTCACAGGAACCATTGTTTATTTTTAGTTGTAAAAACCCAATGATGCTCTAAAGAACCAGTTGGCAAAAGGCAGTAAATAAAGAGTGTTGTGGAAAAGTATAGATGTTATTTAGAATTGTGTATGTACTTGTGGTCCTCTGTGATCTAGTTGTCCTGCTTTGGACTTGACTTCTTGAGGTCCTGTGGTAGATCCTCGGGTCAGGCAACAAAAAAGTAGAAAAGGTATATTATAAATTTACTAATAATAACAATGTTGTCCAGGATTAGATATGAGCCCGGATGGCAATAGGCTTGCCATTTATTACATTGTGGGACTTTGTGTCTTAGACTAGTAGTGGGTGCCCTGGTAGTGCCTCTGCCTACCCCTACTTTAATATAATGGAATTTCACCAAGTGCAAATGATAATGAATATAAATTCTAGAACCTAAATTATTTTTTAATTTTTATTTCTTATTGCAGGAACTTATAACATTTTTACAAGAAGTTAGCAAGCCAGATCCTACTGTACCACTGGATAAAAAAGTTCATATATTTCTATATGTGATTATTGGTGGTTACTCTTTTAGAGAGGCGGCTATAAAATTTGGCCTTCACAAGTCATCAGTAGGTTATATTTTCCATGAGATTGCTTCTTTATTATCTGAAAATAGATATCAATTTATAACCTGGCCAACGTTGGATGAACAACATGTAACAAAAATTAAAGTTCAAAGCAGGTACGGATTCCCAAATTGCGTGGGCTTTGTCGATGCATGTCGCCTCAGAGTTGGTTCAAAATATGGGCCATATTTTCAATCAAAAGGTATCCCGTTTCAAGCTGTTTGCAATGAGTCTCTTATGTTTATAGATTTATTTGTAGGGAATGTTGACACCAATACAAAGAAAAGTAGACTTTTTAAGGAAAGTCCCTTGTGTCGTGAGTTGAAAAACTTGATTGAATTTGAAAATCATGTATTAGGTAGCTCGGAATATAAATTAAAGAAAAGTTTGATTACACCATATTCCCATGAAATGTTGAGTAGTGAAGAAATAAAATTTAATGAGGTGCATTGGAATTCTAGATCTTATATAGGGCATGCATTTCAATTGCTACGTAACAGATTTAATAAATTAAATAATATTGATTTCTTTAAAACGGAACATATAAAAACATTAATATATGCAGCTTGTGTATTACATAATTTTATACTTCAACATGAAGGTACCCATGAGTTGAAAGAAGAAATAGTGTTATTAAATATTGATGGTGTATCTATTGATAGTGACTTGGTGAAAACAGCCAGTGAAAAGAGACAGTTTTTGTGTAATTATATCAATATTATTGATGACTGTTAATTTCAGGAGTTGTCACATTCTAAGTAATGTTTAAAGTATGTATTTTATAAATACTACACATAATGTATAAGATGTTCTTATAATAATTAGACAATTAAAGTAATTTAATTTTAAAAGATATTTTTAGTAATAGCCAGTTTCTGGATTGTAAATTAATTTAAATCTACGACTTAAAGTTTGGTATATCTTTCAAAGTTTAACCGAACTGAACAACTTAACAGCATGAGTTAATCAGTGAGCCTGGTGAAGTGGTGAAACCGTGAGGTTGGCAACACATTAGTCATTTTAAAAAAAAGGATAATAAAATAATAAAAAATATAAATCATAGATAAAAATTGATAAGCGTTTCGGAAACTGGCCACAAAACATCCTTTTTTTACCTTTTTTTCTCATAAAGGCTGGCAGATGTTTTCTATGATTTTAAAAATGCGAGTTTAATATGATTTAGTTATGTTTCAAGGTACAAGCGATTTGGTACCTAATGAAATAGTTGAAGACAGGTTCTTCACTTTTACTGCCTTTGATTATTCATTATATAGTTAATTAAGTAAGCGAATATGCATTAGACATGAACTAAAAACATACGCAATCAGCCCCTAGCAACCTACCTATTTCTTAGAACATGGTTGCAAATCGCTTATTGGGCCAATTCACATATACCTACTACCTATATCATAGAACTAGGTAGCAGGTGAAAGATTGGCAAAACAGATATAATGCGAATGTGGATGGTTGTAGATACGCCGGTAGACCTAGGTAGACATTCTATGATCAAATTGCTGGGGTAGGTACTATGATTCATCCGATGATAGGGTCTCCGAAACCGTCGTGTTTGTATGATACGGGTAAGAACTTTTATACTTTTTAACTCGATAATTTCCGCTTACCCGGCAAGAGACGTCGTGAAGGTATGGGACTGTGGGAATGAAATTCGTCGTCGCTCGTCGCTCAACTAATTACTAGTACTTACCGTCACTAACACCGTGACATCTGACTAGGTAGTAGGTACGGTTTCGCAACGACTCACCCAGATTGGTACCACCGCCTTACATATTCATGCCGCCATAACATCATGACGTGTTCCGGTTTGCAGGGCGAGGTAGACGGTAAACTTTGCTCGAGGTCTAACATCGCGGCCTCAGGTTGGCAACGCATCATTACCACCCTTGGTGTCTCTAGGTGGCGTGAATTTCCTAACATCAGGAAATCCGTCTGCTTGTTTGCTATTTTAGACACCATAGTTAGACACCATATTATGTTGTAGGTGCGTCGCTGTCCTATGGCCAGTGTGACCCTATTGTGCAAGTCTGTCGGCCTGACCGGAACATGTAATTGTCGGCGGAAATAGGCATAGCGGGGGATCTTACCTGGACGTGTTGCTTATATTACGAATACCTGCGTCATGAGGATTTTATAGGTTCTTTTTCCGAGAAGAAAGACACTGAGATAGTCCCATATAAATTTGATCAAACGATTAATCCGACTAGTGATTTTTAAGTTACATTTAACACTATGACTATCCTTATAATACCTATGTTTAAAGTATATCTCCATTACATTTTTTCCATACCAAATGCCCAATAAATTAGTTCAAATGCATTTAATGTAATGTATGGACGTCTCAGCACGGACTTTCGACCAATAGTGTTGTTCTGAATCGTTAAATTTTTACATCGATTTACACAAAATAAAGATTTTGTGACATAACGCATTCATCCATTTTACGTCTGCAATTATGTTGTGATATTATGGTCAACGCGATATATTACACAGTGCATTTCATGTTATGCATGGACGTATCGAGCCAGCTACCCAGTGCATTACATGTAATGCATGGACAGTTAAAATGTTCGTAATGGAAAAATACATTTTTGTACCGGTAACACACACTGGTCGAAGACTTTCGATTTTCGACTTTAGGCTCTGTGTGTTGCAGGTAATGACATATGGAACTGGGACTTGGCCGTTAAATGTTTGCCTCTTAAATAAGCTCAGAGTCGCTCAGCGTGCAATAGAGAGAGAGAGAGAGATGCTCGGTGTTTCCCTGCGAGATATGATCCGTAATTCGGTGATCCGCTAGAGAATGGGAGTAACCAATATAGTCCAGAGAGTCAGCAAACTGAAGTGGCAATGGGCAGGCCACATTGCTCGCAGAACCGATAACCGCTGGGGAAGAAAGGTTCTCGAGTGCCGGCCCCGTACCGGAGGACGTAATGCTGGGAACCCGGTGGACTTATGATCTGGTCAAAGTTGCGGGGAGTCGCTGGTTACAAGCGGCTGGTGATCGTGACTTGTGGCGCTCTTTGGGGGAGGCCTATGTCCAGTGGACGTCCTCCGGCTGATGATGATGATGATGAAATTTTTGTACAGTCGATGAGGTAAAGAATTATCAAATTGCGTCGTTGTAATGAATCTAATCAGTTTTGGCAGTTTTGTTACGCTTAAATGATTGTGTATGGGTATGAAACCTGGAGCATAATGCAACGAGCTGTATAGGAAGATAGACGCATTTAAGATGTAGTTTTGGGGTAAATTGCTTAGTATACCCAGCACAGTAACCGAAAGCAGATAATCTAGTTTGTGCTTATATTATAAAGACGCATCTTTCTGCACGAGCCTAAGAGATCTCTCATGATTCGGCTCTTATTACTAAGACGGTTGGTAGAGCCATAGGTGGTTGGACGGTCGTGTCCATATCAACTGTCGACTTATTTGCACACTATGCGGTCTTCTAAGTATAGTTTAGATAAGTGGGTAATTCTAGGTCAAAAAGACGGTAACGATCTCAGGGTAGAGAACCCACATGATAATTGGACTTTATCAAGATGGCGGACGATAGCTTGCATTGTGCAGTCTACGCAGCCTATGACGAACAGTTTTTAAACAAATATTTGGTTGCGATCCTCAGGTCTGCATTGAGGGACAGAAAGAAAATATAATTTGTATAAGAATTTCTTAGTGGCACCTGGTAATACGAAAATAGTGCCTATAAGATGATTGGATTTCAACATGAAGACGGTGGACGGTAGCTTGCATCGTGCAGTCCAAGCAGCTTATCTAATATCGTACAACTTTGAACACCGAATAAATATGCGATTGTTATCTTCACCATTAAGGGACATTGTAGAAGAATACAATACTACGCATAAGAGGTAGGTAGGTTACATTTCTTTTCCCCGTGTTGGTCCGGGCTTTTTTGCAGAATAGACCATCTGTCTTCCTGCCAGGCAGCTCGTAAAAGGCGAGCATAGGCCTACCGTCAGTCGTCACTAACACCATGACATCTGACTAGATGGTAAAGTTTCGCTGCGACCCACCCGGATTGGTACCACCGCCTTATCTATTCCTGCCACCATAGAGGCCTCACATCCCGGCCTCAGGTGGCAACGCACCATTACCACCTTTGGTGTCTCTAGGCGGCGGGATTTTCTTACCATCAGGAAATCCGTCTGCTTGTTTGCCTTACAATATCACAAAAAAACCTACGTTTCTTAGTATTAAGTACCTACATTTCTATATAGTACTTACTAATACGTAATTAACCTTGTATTTATCGAGTACATATTAGCACAGATGCGTTCTAAGTTGGTATTAATATCTTTGTAAATTACTATGCTAATATATTTCCACATATTCAACAGGTAACAAGAAAATATATTATGAATGTCGGCGTACATTTAAATAATTTAATATTAAATATTGATAGAAGGTGGACCATCATTCTTAAGAACGGTAAATAATTTTCGTTGATGCTTTGCACGTGAGACTAAAAAGCAATCAATGACTAGTCTTTTCTTCCTTCTGCTTTTAGGCAAGAAATATCTAGGGCAGTGCTTCCCAAACAGTGCATTTGCCCATGGGCGTCGTGTGTCGATGCGACCTAGTTAAGTGAATCTAGTAAGTAACCGAATACTAAGTTTGTACTATGACTGGAAGTATTTTTTTATGAAATTATTATTATTCATATTTAACATCCTTACTAACATGTTTTTTTAAGCTCGACCGCTTCGTTGGTCGGGTGGCTAGCGTACACGCCTAACTACACTGACCAACCGCGGGGCTCGGGTTCGATTCCCGAAGGGGGCAGGCATTTGTGTGATAAACATGCCTGCCTTTACGGGTCTGGGTGTTTTTAAATTTATTCTGGTATATATTTAGATATTTCTATAACACAAGCGTATTATAATTTGCTTATTTTGGGGTTAAATTCAATTTGCGTAACTTGTCCAGAGATTAGGTCTAGAGAATATTCAATAATTTATTATTAATTATTAATTATAAAGCGGTAGAATATGCTGGTATGCTTAAATATTTGTTAACATTTTTTTTTCATAGATGCTCCAAAAATAAATAATTTTATACTTATTTTAACTCATTTCATTTCAATTAAATTAGATATTATTATTTAAGGTATTTTGGACTTCTAGAATGCATATTTATTCGTTTATTAAGGAAATTAGTACATATTTAAGTACCTATCACAGTAAATTGTAGGAAGCTGTAGGGTTACTCTTGAAGCTTGATTTCAAGCAAACTGGAAATTGGAATCGAATTTGTTATTTTAGGTAAGTACTCTTAACACTAGTGAATTATTAACACACTAAAACAACAATATAATTTTAATAAAACTTATATTTTCACTACAAAAATATTGAGAAAAATGACAATTGAAAACATAAAAATGTATGTAATAAAAATAACATATCATTCTCAAATAATACAATCAGTCTGTTCTGATTACAAGTACACAATATGAAAACAGCTTTTACAGAAGAATCTACAACCGTCATTAAATTATTAATACAGTATAAAATTTTTAAAAATAAAATGCATCTATTAATTCTAAAATTTCTCTGTCTATAACTATAATAGATTTCACCTAAAATTACATAGCATAAAACAGTAAATCTGCTTTTAATATATTTTATCTTACGGTGGGAGTATTTGTTAATTTCTAGACTTATGGTGGTCGTTTCAGCCGAATAACATTTAAAAAAAAAAACAAAAGGTACACAAAAGACATCGAAAATCAATACCTGGCTTATTACAAAACTTAAAAGATATAAAATATATCTACTATAATGCAGCCCAAGCCTAATATTACAAATGGCGGAAAATTATATTTGCTTAAAGACTTTTAAACAATAAACAACAGGATTATATGTTTTATGTTTAAACTGTTATATTTCCTGATGTATCCTAAAGTACATTAGGCACTAAATTGGCAACCTACAAGGCACTATGCAGTAGCACAGCAATTTTGTTAACGAAATTTATATTGTTCTAACAAAATCTATATTCAATAACTTTCATATAGACTGTTTAGAGCTGGAACTGCTTTGCAATTAACCGCTTTATAAAAATTTTGCCTAGCCGTTTTTGATTTAGTTTTTCGACGCCATGTCGACTATAATAGCTTATTAATCCCTAAAACATTATATACACATTTATTTACACTTGCTCTCATATTTACTTAAAATATATGGAATGTTTCAATGAATTTATTATATACCACATTGTCAGCTATTTCTCTTCAACTATTTACATACATTTTAAATGTTTTAAACTGAAAAAAATTCTAATACATTTATTTAGTTATTCTTTTATTAGGACCCTATACTAATAAGTATGGGCTATCTGCTACCATTTAATATTGGCAGATACATATTTACTGGTAGCAAGATATAGATGTTTGCAATTAATTCAAACCTACATTTGTTTTTACTAATATTTGTATATCTGTATACACTTTGTATTAGTAGGTACTTATTTGGTTTTCCATACTTTTTAAATAGGCACTAATGTTTTGCACTTTTTTTTAATTATAGAAGTTTTTTTTCTATAATACTTACACTTTATTAAACACTGTTACATTTAAATTAACTGGTTTCACTTTCATAGCGTTGTCATTTTCTTCAGTAGCATTCTTGATGATGCTGTAAAAGTAGTATTTAATAAATGTCATTGTGGTAGTGTTTGTAATACAATGGAATTCTACCAAGTGTCGACGACAGAAAATGTAAATTCCATTTTCTAACTCTAAATTTATAACATTACTTTTAACTACAGTAAAAAGTAATGTTAAAACAATCTCCCGACAATGTGGTATTAAATATGTTGAAGAATTACGTGTAGTTTGCTGCCAGATTATTTCACATTTTTTTAGAATAATTTATAAAAACACCTACTTTTACTTAAACATAAACAATGTACAAAAATTTCATTCGCAATTGTTAAAATAATAACAATTAATACTTGTTTTTAATAAACAATGTCGCATATTATTTTGTGCAGACTGCAAACACTTCATGAGTACGAGCTCATACTAGTTAGTTAAATGTAAGTAGAAAATTTGTCACAGTGTTTGTTTTGTTAATTTCCAAATGTCTTACAATACTCTAAATTTCTCCCCTCTTTCTTTACATATGGCGTTCATCTACGTTTGTGTCGGTATTTTATGCCACTATACCATTGTGGAATCATTTATCGGTAGCATTGTTTCCTAAACATTACGACTTCGGGACCTTTCAGAGCCTTTACCACGAGTTGGTATAGATTACTTTCGGTAAGTTACGTGTCGAAATCCAAGACACTTTTGATCTGAAAATGTATTTCACTGAGTTACCAATAGAAGCGCTGTTCAAAGTTTTCAAACAAATAATTTACAGAGACGGTAGCGAGTATAGTAAGCTTGAAAAGCCGTGAACTCATGGTAAGTGCTTAGAAGATCTTCAAGAAGTCAGATCCCTGGTATTACCGGTGTTCGTGGGCGGTGATCACTTTCCATCATGTGAACCGCTTGCTCGTTTGCCTTCTCTTCTAAAAAAATACCATAGATGTTGGTGGGAGTGTTTTAAAAATTCTTTACCATATGGAATATCTTATATACTTAAGTTCCATATGGAATTCCATATTCGAATTCCGGAATATCTTATATACTTAGAACTTTTAAGCTTGTATAACACTTTATTAAAAATTAACTAAAAAACACTGTGAATGTCCATTTCATAAAAGTTATTTTGATCCGTAATTTTTTCGCTACCTATCGAGAATTCTAGCTTATAAAGTCCATTAAAATTCGCTAAATCTGTACATTTTAAAATGCATATTTACAGTGACGAATGTCATCATAACAAATAACACTTTAACACTATTCAGATGACTTGGCACACACGACGCACATACTGTCACTATCACTTTGGAATTGTCCCATACACTGTCCTCTGTGGTATGTTTCAAATGTAAGTCTTTTTCACTTTTTGCAATGTGCCGCATTTCAAATCTTTGTCTAAGGATTCAGTCGAGTTGCGAAGGTCCATGGTGCGGTCTTTCCCAAGTTCCAGATGTAAATTATCTTGCTTGGCCATCGGACATACATTGGCAACCATGTTAACGTTTTTGGATCTCGGCGGCATGTACCCGGAGTTCACATTCAAAGGTGTTTCTAAAGGACTTAACCTGAAATAAAACATGATGCATTTTAATATAGTAAAAAAGTGGGTTAACTATAGCAACATATCCCTATAAAGTATCTTCACGCGCGTATTCCCGAGGGAGTAGACAGATGCACAACCAGGGCACCCACGAGTAGCCGAATACACCAAGTCCCACAATGTGATAGGTGGCAAGCTTATTGCCAACTGAGCACATATCCAATCTCGGACAACATTATTTTTATTAGAAAATTTTTAAAAACTGAAAACATTTTTTAACATTGTCTACTTTTTTGTTGTCCGACCCGGGAATCAAACCCGGGACCTCAAGAAGTCAAGTCCGACGCCGGAACGCTAGATCACAGAGCCGAGAGGCGAGAAACTTATGCCTATAAGCTATCCCAATTACTTTTTCAGGAATATTCACAATACAGCTCTCCTATCATTTTAAAATTGTATTTGAATGTTGATGTATACGAATAAAATATTACATAAAACTAGAAGATTGATCCTAATCGTTTAACGGCCAATATTAATAATCAATCATAATCCAAAACTTGCTGTCCAAGATTGATATTTTGATCCATTTTTATGATATCGCTTGCCAATAACGTATCTGTGGACAGGATGAATATGGCATTTAGGTATAGGATAGGTCGGCGGATAAGCAGCTATTTAGATTACTTGAAATCCATCTTTAGAGAAATATTATTAACATTGGCCGTAAGAAGACATTACTTTGTGACTAACGGCCAATATTAATAATCAATCCTAATCCAAAACTCGCTGTCCAAGATTGATATTTTGATCTATTTTTATGTTATCGCTTGCCAATAACATATCTGTGGACTGGATAAGTATGGCAGTTAGGTATGGGATAGGCCGGCGGATACGCAGCTATCTAGATTGCTTGAAATCCATTAGATTAAGATACATTATTAACATTGGCCGTAATTAGTCATTGATGAATTTTTTTATTTTTTTTTATGAATTTTTTTAATAGGAACCTAAACAAACACAATCCGCTTGTTAAGAGCTAAGGACATGGAAAAAATGACGAAAAAATCATGTGAAGGTTGATTTGCTTAAATATTAAACTAAAATATAAGTTATCATTTACATCCATCGGCAGACAACACATTTGTAAGTATAGAGTTTAAAATAAAAGAATACGTACCTATTTAAATGGTTATGTTGTTCATTAAACGGCGAAGTGTCGGTAAAAAAAGGGTGACGAAATCGCCGAGAGAAAAGGTAGCCAATGACAAAGCCAACCATGAGCGTCACTAAACACGAAGCTACCACCGCGGTCAGTAACGCTTGGGCGCTGTAGATATTGCCATCTGCTGCTTCAATAGTTAATGAGTCTGAAAATAAAAAACCCAATTTTAATTGAGCTCTACATTTATAAGGAACAGAGCCGGATTTAGAGGTCTAGAGACCTCGGGGCAACTAAGGAGTGGAGACCCCCTGGCCCCAAATTTTTTACCAAAAATAAAATGAAACATTTTTTCAGTCGCGTTTTCTATTAATATTTAAAAACAATATAAGTATATCATGTTTATATAAAGTACTGTAGGGAAAGGTAAAACAGTAAAGAAAATATCCAAGGAACAGATGTTAACTGCTTAGTTGGAATTTGAAAGATTTTTTTTACGGAGACTAGTTTGGAGCCCTTGTTTGTGAAGGCCCCGGGACTTTTAACCCGGTTGTCCTCCCCTAAATGGTCCTGAGAAGAAAGGTGTAAATTTCAATGATAAACTCTAGGTATTGGTAGTAAACGATGATCTTAGATCTGATAGTTGATATTAAAATGTAACACACTCAAGAAAGGTTATGCTTATAATTAGTGTAGATATATTATTTAAAAAAAGGAAGGTCTACTTGAATGTTACTTCGGAATTCCAACAAAAACTCAAATTAGGATTCTTGGAATTACTTGCAAGTAGTCGATAGTATTTGAGTAAAGTTTCGTCAAGTCAAACAAACGAGTCTTGAGTAACAAGTAAATATTATAATTACCTGTTTCATGTTTGCTATTAGTGTTCGATTTTTCTTCAGATATTAAGTTAGTTTCCACTACTTCTATTACAATTTCGTTTTGCATATCATTATTTTGAGGTCGCTGATTTGGTTCAGTTTGCGTTGGTTTTTTCGTGGCTGGATTTCTATTATTATATCTATCATTAGGTAGAAGTGCAGGTAATTTGTTACAAATTTCAGTCTTTCCAGTTTCTACGTTCTGTAAAAACCTTTCTGGGTTTGGAAACTGTCTGTTGCCTACCCAAGAACATTGTTGTTGTTTCGAATCCCAAGCGCAGTGAGGATCTTGGAGTGCAACACATTCTCTGTAAGAAAATAAGTATTTATATAAATTAAATAAATAGAAAAAGTTAAAGATGTTCCAGAAAAATTATTGAATCAAGTTACGAGAATTATTATTGTGACTATAAAACATTTTTTAGATATCTCATACTATTCTTAGTGATTGATAATAAGTCATACAATATATGACATGTTTGATTAAAATCTATTGAGAAGGAGCGCAGCAGTGAAGGCAAAATTGTCGGCATAGGTAGCCAATTATTAAAAATAATTAATACAAGCGAATTTAAACTGGAACGATATAGTTGAGTACTATTTCACAGATAAAAAATGATTAGACCTTGATAGTTTAATTATAGCAACACACAATTGAAAGTACAGTACAAATAAAATGCAGATAGAAAGGTTGACCTTATTTGATAATACGCGATATATAAAACAAAGAATTGATAAGATCTTGTACCTGCACGACTGTACGTTTGCACAGTGTGATAATGTGACTGCTTTAATGATATCACCAGACGCGACTATCAATTTCTCGGTTGTAAGAGCGACATGCATTTGTCTTATTGGTACGCCTGGAGGCAAAACTTGCATTTCTGATATAACTGCTGTTCGCACAGGGTTTCTACTGTATTCATCCATACTTGCATCAAATTCTCCTTCATTAGATGCTACATTTACTGCTTTTATAACTCTACCATCATCAGTTCCGACATACATAACATCAAATTTATTGCCGTTCATTGACTGTACTTGTGGATGGATTGCGATTGCAGAAAATCTGTATTGAAGGCTTACTCTTATCAAAATTGGTCGTGCTAGAAATGAAGGAACGGCTTTTTCCATCAGTGGATGGGATTTAACAAAGTTTATGGATGAATCGGAAAGTGTTCGACTGTCTTCTACACAAGAACCTGGTTGAGGTTGAGGTACTTTTTCTTTTGGAACTGCAAGCCAATTTGAATTCATATTCTTTTGTCCCTTAAATGATCCTTCAAAAGCATCTAATATGTCTCTCATAGCAAAAGCACATACAGCTGATCCGCCTATTGCATTTTGAGGTGTTGTAAATACTGCATACACTATGTCGTTTCTACTACTTCCACTGCCATATATTCCATTGATTATTTCAGTAGTTGCCTCTGTAAAAAGTTATTGGGTAAATACCGACTGAATGTTGAAACAAACAAAAAAGTTGAGCCAAAGTCTAAAGAAAAACTTACGAATTTCGTCAAAATAAAAAGGATAGTCTCCTGGCATTGAACAATTTAAACGAGCTTTGAGAAATGATGTCCATCTATCATTGAATGGATGTGGTCCACCTTTGTCATTTAGACAAACTCTAGCAACTCTTGAGTATACAGCCTGCGAAAACAAATACAGATGTTTTTAATTTTTTTTGACAATATTTTTTTTTTATTACTACTAACAACATTGTTATGTCTAGTGTTAAAATAATAAAATGGAACTTACCTTCCCACAATTCATGTATTCTACAGCAGTCTCCCGATAAAAAAAATATACATGGCTCGTTGAAGCCACTGCACCGACAAACGATGGATCATTTAATAATCTGAGATCAGAATGTTCAGTTCGAACTGGTTCTCTGTATATCAAAGGTTCAGATCCAGAGAAATCTGCCGCTGTTGCTGTATATAGATGGCCATCTGTAAAAGGACGTAGATTTATTAAATATATTCTCTGATCACTTCCAGGCTTATTGATTTGATCACAAACAAGTATTCACTGGCTAAGCATGGAAGGCTTGAATATTGCAGATTGCAAATAATTGTTTAGACCTTAGCCAAAACAAAATCATTTATGGCTTATTGAAATAAAATAGCAGAGGATACTCCTGTAACTAAAATGCAAATTGTGTAAAGGTACTTGGAAAACCAGATAAAAACTATCCAGGTGTATTCTCGTACATATCTATAAGCTATCTTTGGAGATGAATTGTTATTAAGAATCTATACCTGTTATCGTCGGCACTTGGTGAAATTCCATTGTACACACTTTTTTGAAGTATAAGCATTTTTTCTTACCCACTATACACTTTACTTAATACTTTTCGTTACTCTGTAACCAACCGGTTTCACTTTTTACAGCATCATTAGGGCTTTAAAACTAAAGATAAAAAGAGTGTTTTAATTTACCGTTCAGTACTTATTTGGTTAGAAGTTACGGACTTAATATATTGGTTGGCTAAAGAGTAACGTAAAGTATTAAATAAAGTGTATAGTGGATAAGTACAAGTGTTTACTTCAAAAAAGTGTGTATGAAATGTTATCTCTTTACTGCCCCTAAAAGGAACAATCTAAACTAACACTGACAGACTAGATCGACATTATCTTGGGGTTTTTCCAGTTGCTTTTGTACATTCTTGAACTTACCTGTAAAAATGGCGGACGAGTTATGTTGAGGATTATATGGACATCGGCCAGTACCATCGAATTCTTCTAAGTGGTGGTTCGGGGGATGACGGGCATACCGCCGGCACATAGGTTTGAACGCATTGGTTCCACACACCAATAGTCTGCCGTGTGCACGTGTGGCCACTCGTAAATAGTTTTGGCATTCATCTGCAGATTTTCCTTTCAACTGGCATAATTCACGATGAGCATCTGTCGATTCCCATTCAAGACGCTGTAACAAAAAGCAGTTTGTTTAATTTTATTAAGGTAAATCGAACTTAAAATCGAGGATAATGGTTTTAGATTGACCGGAGCTAAAGCTTGGATTATAATATACGGCAATGTTAATAACCTATCTAGAGATAGAGATAGGGCTACTAGAGTTTTGTTGCTAAAATATTTTTGTTAATGATTCAAAAATAACAGTGGTTGCCTGGTAACTGATCTATCTCTTATCTTAGGTAGGTTAATAATATTATGCGCCAAAATATGCCTAAAATGGAGTTAAAAAATGTCCAGTTTTAAGATATACTTTGGAAGAAAATTAAGAATAAAACGATGCTTTTGGATTTGACTGTCGTCGTGCAATTAGGTAAGTGTGTTAATCTGCTGTACGACTTCTGTTACGGTTAAAAATTGGGGACAGTTAAGTAGGTACGGCAGAATGTTTCTGCCTTATTTTCGCAAATATAAAAAAATGCTAACAAGTAAAAGGTTGTATATGGCATACCTAATAGATAATAATATGCCATATACTATTGCGTTTTGCTGTTCTTATTAACTGTTTTCTTTATTAATATATTTGATCTCTTTTAAAAATTGAATGACGAAATCTTTATCTACTTTTAACATTTAAAATTGTTTTGTTACCGATGTTATTGGTATAAAAGTTTGTCAAGATAAGTAAATTGGGCAATACATACATTTATTTAATCACGCTTTAGCCTCTATATCTAGATAAGTAAGTAAGTAAGTACGTAATTTCACACCTATATCACCGAAGGGGTAAGCAGACGCACAACCAGGGCACCCACGACTAGCCGAAGATACTAAATCCCACAATGTGATAGATAGGTGGCAAGCCTATCGTCAACCAATAAAGGCACATATCCAATCCCGGGAAACGTTTATTTTATTAGAAAATTGAAAATATACATTTTCTATTTTTTTTGTTGCCCGACCCGAGGTTCGAACCCGGGACCTCAAGAAGTCAACATCAATTATAATTTATAGACTGTAAAATGATAAGCGTGTTGTTTATTCTAATTTTTAAGGTGAGTTCAATAATTTTACGACGAAGCCACATGATATTAAATATTATAAAAGTAAGTATTAATATTATATAAACAATATTATGACGTCAAATAAAAACGTACATTTTGTCATCGCGTGCACATCCATCAAGTATATAACGTGACTGGGGCAATTCTATCGAATTATTCCGCCTTGCATGACGGTGATATCGCTGCTTTATACCATTTCACAGCGAGACAGTAAATATAACAATCAATATTAATAGATTTAAATATTATAACGATTTTGTTATCAATAAAACGCAATGCGACCCATCCGTTGGAGGTGCGTGAGCCGTCTAAGCACGCGGAAGAATGCGCCGAGCGGAAAGAATTCTTATTTATTGTATACGATATTAGAAATGATGGTCAAATCGTGATGTACTGTAAAATCGATAAACTTTATTGTTACATAATTTAGCTACTGTGTATTTAACTGTGTTAAATTGTTAAATGTTGTTAGGAAACATATAACATGCTATGATAATTTGTTTGAAACTTATGTAAGATTAGTTGTAAAATGTGGTCGTGTGCTGTTTGAATGGAAAAAAAAACATTTAGGTATTCCGTGAATAGTGGAATACCTAAATGTTTTTTTAAATATTCCTATTAAGAAACCTTTGTGTTTATATATCTTTTTTTCAATAGCAAAATATTACCTAAATGCACTAAGCGGAAAGAGTTCTTATTTATTGTATACGATGTTAAAAACCGATAAACTTTATCGTTGCTTTATATACGCTACTGTATATTTTAACTACCTAATTGTTAAATGTTGTTAGCAAACATATAATATGCTATGAGAATTGTTAATGTTTATTGATTGAAAATTATGTAAGATCTGTCGTGAAATGTTGTCGTATGCTTTTTAAATGGATTGAATAATTGAATAGATTATTTTTTCTACTATCTCTAATGGGAAACATTTGAGTTTCTCTGTCTCTTTTCAGTAGCAAAATATTAAATGCACCAAGCGGAAAAAATCTTATTTATTGTATACGGTGTTAAAAATCGATAAACATTATCGTTACTTAACTACGCTACTGTGTATTTAAACTAAGTTAAATTGTTAAGTGTTATTAGGAAATATATAACATGCTATGAGATTTTTTAATGTTTTTTGTTTGAAAATTATGTTAGATCTGTCGTGAAACGTTGCCGTATTCTGTTTTGATGAAGAAAATAATGGATTCTTTTAATAATAGGAAATACTTTTGCCTTTTTGTCTATTTTCAGTAGAAAAATGTTAAAGTAACAGAAAGTAGGAATTCCTATACATAAAAAAACTAAACAGGTTTATACGGTCGTAGTTCTTAGCACTCATTATTCACTTCTCATCTTTTAGGCAATTTGGTGTGAAATAACTTTTAAACTTGTCTAAAAATACTATAGTTAGCAATTCTATTATTAAACTCACAATAAATTTACTTATTCGTGAAGACATTAATTGATATTTAATTAAGATTTAAAGGCGTCTGTGCTACGTAATGGATTAAAATCGAGCTGTTCTATCCGGTTTAATTGGGATTATTTTCAGTTCAGATTATGGCGGACACATTTGTACCTATTTGACGTGATTTTCTTCGTAGGATTTTAAGAGATTAGATAACGTTGCACTTAATTAAATAGCAAAATACGTTGGTTTAGTGGTTTGTATTTGGCATGCAAAGAAAATTAGCTTTTATAGGTAAAAAATATTTATAAAATAATACCTGTAGGTATATAAAAAAATGTTTGTTAAAATAAAAAAGTGATTTATCTTTACGAGGATATGAAAAAAAAACAAATAAAAAACACTACAACGGCGGTAATTTTAAGCTATTGCTGTTTTTTTCAAGGAAAGTGATACAATGAGACAAAACACTTTTAGTTCTGTCAGATTAGCTGGTACACGATATTTCTACAGGTTTTTAGTCACTCGGAAAACTTTGATTAAATTTACATGTGTGGACTAATTTGATACGTCTAAAAAGTTCCATCTTTATCGTTTTCGATCCATTTAAAAAGATAGCATACATCTATCTTAAAATATAAGGTTAGTTTGTTAACACCAATATATCGTATCGGGATCGTGTAGTCCAATATAAAGAGATTCATTGGCTTATAACACAATATGTTATAACTTGTATTATTTAACCTACATGGATATTAATAGTGTTGCGTGATGGCACGTCTGATATATATTAACCTATAGTTTTAGTATTTATGATAGTTACAATGAAATATCATTTTATTTAATAAAGATTGCGTCCATTATGGGAAGTAAATTATATTTATTGTATTCGATAAAAAAACCTACCTTAGGTTATCGATACTTGTAGAGATTTACGAGTTTAATAAATATGATGACAATATATTTTTAGTTCGGTTTTCATGGCGAAATGTAAGAATGAATTTATGTAAATCAATAATAAAATAGGTTTACTTTCTTTCTTTTTTTATGTAGGATTTTTATCCTCAAAGTCTCAACGTACCGTGGGAGAGGTAAATACTTAGGTTCTCGGGCGAAGAATTATCGATAAAAAATGAAAAAAACATCCTCACACGATCCCGAAAATACAAGCGTTTTAATGTTATTTTTCGTTTTAGATTGCATCTCTGTTTTCTTTAATAAATAGCAATATGAAACAGGAAAACCTAACAAAAAGTTTAAAAGTTTTATTAATTGACGGCTCTGTAACTTCAAAACTAGGTTTTTGAGGTACATTTATTAGCATATTTTTTTTCATTTTCAATTTTTTTTAAATCGATAAGTAACTAATTATTTTTCTAGAATCCGCACTTTTCAGTTGAACAAGTTTCAAAAAATCACGTTGTAGATCTACGAGCTCTACGGGCGACGGGATAGAAAAAAAATTGTACCGTGTTCCTAACTTCTGTCTAAGTAACACAGGGCAGCGAACTTCAAAATTTTGAATTTTTCCCTAAGGAATTTCTCCGTTTGGAGATTTCGCTAGTGGGTCAGAGCGATCGGAATCGCGTAACGAAAAAAATTATCATCCCCAACCCAACTCTTCTATAGATTTTGTATAAGTCTCCCCAAACGATCGAAAATCCCGTACGGATTAGCATGGTATTATGTCGTATAATTATTAAAAAAATGTTTTTTTTCTAATTTTCATAGGATTCCATTACCAGGTCATAGCCTGACTTGGTAGCATTAGGACCACCTCGGAAATACGTTCTTTCGAAAAAACCATTTCGGTAAAAAAATTAAGGAAAAATCGACTAAACTACTTTAAGAAATTATAGGCGTCGAACATAATATATAACCTCTTGTTTTCTTTGAAGGCGGTTAAACAAAAGATAATCTTTCTTCAAATTGTTTTCCAAAAGAGTGAAAAATCTCACTAAAATTTTAAGGTTAAGAGGCACAAACGGGTACAAGTAAACAACTTTGTTTTAAAACTTGTAATTATCGTAAATAGTAATTATAAACAGGAAGATAAAGACGACTATAAAAACAATATTAAGGTCGAAGTCAAAAGATATCTGTAGGGTTACTCTTGTATCTCGATTTCATGCGTTGGAAATTGAAATCGGGTAGGTATGTCATTTCAGGTAGTCTTAAATACAGTACTAGCGGATTTATAATATTCAGTTCCAAAAAATCAACGATTCTGATAGAATAAATTGTTGTTTATTAGTATTAGTAATTAGTAGTAAGTAGTATTAGTAATTAGTAGTAGTAGAATACTATGTAAGTAGTGTAGTATACAACAAAGTCGCTTCCTAGTCCCTATGACCCTTTGTATGCTTAAATCTTTAAAACTACGAAACAGATTTTGATGCTTGGATGGTTTTTTAATAGATATAGTGATTGAAGAGGAAGGCTTACATGTTTATTTCATAACCGTGCGAAGCTGGAGAGGGGCGCTAGTATTATCTAAATGTTAGTAATTCCTATTTAATATAATACGAATATGTAATTAATTCGTATCCGATTCCAATTAATCGAGATTCAAGAGTAACCCTACAGAATGAAGAAAAATTAAGTACTTAATTGGCCAAAAAGGGTTACCATATCAAACATTGTAAGTGCTATCAGCGAGCTACATTTTATACTATGTTATCGCAAATATAAAATTTAAAGTAAACTGCCATGATAACGAGTTCGCTTCCGTGTCAGAGCAGCAACATACTACACAGTTTTTAAACAGACTGTGTACTTTGTGATCTTGAGCTAGAGCTTGAAAGAGTGATGGAAAAGCTTTGTATTTTTAAAAATGTTTTTATTTTACTTTTAACTTGTTTTTGTGTTAAAACTAGCCGACCAGGCGAACGTTCTTATCTCTTGACATTAACAGTTTGCATGGAAAAAAATAATGTTTTTGTTACATTTTCCCGGTTTTTATTTAAGTAAAAACCTTCGCCTGACAATAACTAAGTGTAAAAGAATCAGCAAAAGCGGTCAATCCGTTTAGGCGTGATCTGATGACCACGCAAAATAATGATTAATTATTGTAATAAAATTATTTTATTAGTGATGTAATAAAATCTGGTGGTAGAGTCTTGCAATTATTTGCCCGGAATGATACCACTGTCTACCATTTCCTGGCATGCAGACAGTGCTTGCTACTGTCCTTATTCAGTTTGAAGGATATGGTAGCACTAAACTTACCTACATAAGAGCTAGAGTTCAAACTTTACGCGTGCAATGCTTTGCTAAAATTCGCTTTCCCCTAATAAATAAATTATCCTAAAATTAAAAAAAATTCAACATTCGACAAAACCTATATGTAATGTAGCTAAAAACCATCTCAATTACGTCAGCTTTCAAACAAATAAAACTGCATTAAAATTAGTCAACCCGTTTAAAATTATGATGCCACAGACAGGTCACCCTTTGTTTACCGTGGGTGTTATAAACAGGTGTCTTAATATGAGAGATGACAGGTCCATCTGTTAATTACTACCTTAAACTTATTTACACCTTACACAATATATCGTAAACCATAGTTTTACTTATATACATATACCTATTGGTAGTGATTATGCTGTTCACAAACTAAACTCATTTTTAGGTGCATTCTGTCTTTTTCAATTGAAACAAAAACAAAAGAGATAAAACATTTTAGACATGTCAGATTAGATCGAACATGTTCAATTGTGATGTTTTTAATCAAAACTTTCCGAGTCATATTAAACGTCAGTAGAAATGTCGTTTACAGACTAACGGCCAATGTTAATAATGTTTCTCTAAAGATGGATTTCCAGCAATCTAGATAGCTGCGTATCCGCCGGCCTATCCTATACGTAATTCCCATACTTATCCTATCCACAGATATGTTATTGGCAAGCGATAACATAAAAATGGATCAAAATATCAATCTTGGACAGCAAGTTTTGGATTAGGATTGATTATTAATATTGGCCGTTAATAGACAACGATAAAAGTGTTTTGTCTCTCTCTATTACTTTTGTTGAATAAAGGTAGCGATAACTTAAAAATAGAATAGTGAGTGCGTAAAGAACCAGCATTATTATACCGTAAAACATATGTTTTTATGTTACAAAAATTAAAATTAAGACATCATTTCAATAATTTAGGTCCGCAATAATCGAGTTTAACGTTTTAAAATGCTGACATGTTTCAAGAGTAGAACGCTGTTTTTATATTTCGGAACGGCTGTAATCAAATAAATCCTCCAAATGTAATAATATTTACGAAAAAACTCTGAGGGCTCTTAAAGTGAATATCTCTTGCTGTGATTCTGTTTATTAACCCCAGACGGCAAAAGAAGGGTTGTAAGTTTGACTTCTCTCTGTAAGGGTGTGTTTTGTGACATTATTACTCCTCAACGAATGGACCGATTTCGATGCGGATTTTTTGTTTCAGGATAGTCCTTAACTGCATAACGGGTGGGTTTGGGCATAAATTATAATTTTTAATTTTGTGATTAACTTACTCTACGATGGTAATAAGTAATAACATGAATTTTACTCACTTGTTCTACGTTTTCTGATAAATCATATAAACTTAAGTTGTAGACTGTACTCCTGTAACAAAATTAAATTAATTATTATTTATATAAGAAAAGTAACTAGTGATTGCCGACGGCTTCACTTGTGGTACAGTTTTTGCTTCAAATCTTTAGTTATGAAAATAAAATGCAACCATGTTAGTCTTCACTCTTTATGCCATAGTATACAAGTATCAAATATCATCACAATCTGTTCAGTTTTGTCCAGATCGTTCTGGCTTGTATCCTGGGCAAATATTTTTACATTTCTTTTGAATAGTGAATAAACAAAATAGGCTGTTCTGATGATAAGAGACAAACGTTGCCTTTAGACATGATAGGCGTAACTGATGCGTTGGTATCTTATGACGGGAATCCTGGGACACGTACGCGATCCTATAGGCTATCTCCTCTAACACCAATATTTTCATTTGTACTTCTGGTCCATCTTTCTCCATGAATGACAGCTCTTAAGAGGAGAGCGTAGGTTAAATGGGCCATTACCAACAAGACCAATGGTGGTAGAGAGATGTGCAATAACTTGCCCGTGTAGGGATTGGCTGCCTTATCTATTTCTTTTTTTTTATGTTATAGGAAGGCAAACAAGCAGACGGATTTCCTGATGGTAAGAAATTCCCGCCGCCTAGAGACACCAAAGGTGGTAATGGTGCGTTGCCAACCTGAGGTCAGGATGGCAACGCACAAGGTCCGGGCTCCTTTGTAGAATAGACCATCTGCCTTCCTGTGCCAGGCAGCTCGTAAAAGGCGAGCATAGCCTTGCCGTCACTAACACCGTGACATCTGACTAGGTGGTAGAGTTTGGCAGCGACTCACCCGGATTGGTACCACCGCCTTACCTATTCCTGCCGCCATAACGTCA